>JARHVA010002666.1:1225000-1382500 GCA_037957365.1 Torreya grandis
AATCCTCAAAAGCAACCAAAGACAATACAACCCTTATTGAAGTCATTTTAACAACAGGAGAAAAAATCTCACCAAATTCAATCCCTGGCTTTTGTGCAAACCCTTTTACCACTAATCTGGCCTTGTATCTCATCTGTCCATTCTCACCTTCCTTCAACCTGTAGGTCCATCTGTTCTTAAGTGTTCTCTTACCAGCTAGCAATTCAACCAAATTCCATGTTTGGTTCTCTCTTAAGGACTCCAACTCCTCAACCATGCCACGCTCCCACTCACTCTTGGACTCTACTTGTATTGCTTCTTCAAAACTCTTTGATTCTCCACCATCAGTTAGCAATAGATAAAATAAAGAAGGAGAATATCTAATTGGAGGCTTACTCACCCTTTCTGACCTCCTGATGGGTGTCTGAGACTCGTCCACAACACACTGTCCACCCAAATTCTCTGATAGTGACCGACCTCGGTCACCTGCAGACCTGTTACTGGCCGACGTCGGTTCTTCCTGACCGACCTTGGTACCTGTATGGCCAACGTTGGTCTCTGTATGGCTGACGCTGGTTTTTGTCCCGTCGACGCCGGTTCCTAACCTGCCGACATCGGTCTCTATGTTTTCTTGTAAGTGATTATTTCTTTTTCCCATGAGCTCATCTTGGACTTTCACCTCATCCAAATCACCATTGCTCTGCTCAAACTGATTCAACTTCCTTAGCTGATCACAATACATCACTCTTTCATTGAAAACAACATCACGGCTCCTGATTACCTTGTTAGTTTCTAGATTCCACAATCTGTAACCAAAATCATCTAAGCCATAGCCAATAAATGTGCATCTCATAGACTTAGCATCAAGCTTCTTTCTATTTTCCTTATCTATATACACAAAGGTTTCACAACCAAAAACTATGAGATATGAGAGATCAACCTTTTTACCTATCCATGCCTCTTCTGGAATACCACCATCCAGAGCTGTAGAGGGTCCTCTGTTAATTAGGTACACTGCAGTGTCAATAGCTTGTGCCCAAAATTGTAAGGGCAAACCAGCATGCAATCTCATACATCTTGCACGCTCCATTATTGTCTTGTTCATTCTTTCAGCAATTCCATTCTACTGAGGTGTCCTTGGAACCATCCTTTGCCTATGGATTCCATGCATGTAACAATAATCTCTGAACTTATGACTACAGAACTCACCACCATTGTTTGATCTCAGGCACTTTAAATTTTTACCTATTTCATTCTCAACCATAGCTTTCCAAACTTTAAAAGTCTCAAATACATCAGATTTCTTTCTAATACAATAGATCCATACCTTCCTTGTAGCATCATCTATGAAAGATACATAGTACTGTGATCCTCCAATGGAAGCAACCTGAGCTGGTCCCCACACGTCTGTGTGAACAAGCTCCAACTTGTGCCTCTTCTTAGTAGACCCAGTTTTGAGAAAACTAACCCTTTTCTATTTTCCAAATACACAGTGCTCACAAAACTCTAGATCTATGCTTTTTAAATCTGAAAGCATACCTTTAGACTTAAGAATTGACATCCCCTTCTCACTCATGTGGCCAAGCCTTGAGTGCCACAATTTAGCATCCACATCTGAAGTAGATAATACAGAAGAAGATTTGTTAATAACATAATTACACAAATAGAGAGTACCTTCTCTCTTACCTCTGGCCATAACAAGTGCACCCTTGGTCACCTTCCAAGATTCTATTGTGAGAGGTACTGTACAACCCTCATCCCCTAACTTTCCTGTAGAAATCAAATTTCTCTTCAAGCTAGGAACATGCATCACATCTCTCAACACCCATGTGTTGTTATTCTGCATCTTCAGCTGCACTTTACCTTTGCCAATTATTTTACAGGGCTCATCATCCCCTAGATACACTATTCCAAAATCTCCATGGATATAGTCATTGAAATATTCCCTGTTAGGAGTAGCATGAAAAGATGCACCAGAATATAATACCCAAGATTCTATATTATTATGCAGAGAGAAAATTAAAGCATCCTGTGCAATACCTGCAATCTTGGCTTCTTCCTTTCCTTCGTGCTGATTATCCTCCTTAGGCTTTGACCAACAATCTCTGCTTATGTGCCCCATCTTTCCATAATTCCAGCATTGTGGCCTTCTGCCATTTCTGGATTTAGATCTACCTTTCCCCTTTGATTTGGATCTTGATCTGCCTTTCTTGCTCTTCTCTTTCTGCCTTCCCCTGCTCTCAAAACTTAAAGCATTCCCAGATGTCTCTTCTGTGCTTTTCCTATGTATTTCCTCATTCAAGATAACACTAACAACATCCTCTACTTTCAAAATATTTGATGCAGACGCAGTATTACTTAATGCCATTACTAAGCCATGCTAGCTTTCAGGCAAAGAACATAATATCAAAAGAGCTTTTATCTCATCATCAAACACTATATTCACTAAACTTAATTGATTCACAATACCATTGAAATCATTCAGATGAGTAGAAACAGATCCACCTTCATTCATATGCAAATTAAATAACTACTTCATAAGATATACCTTATTGGAAGCTGAGGGTTTTTCATACAAATTTGCTAACGTAGTCATCAACTCTACCGTAGACTTTGCCTGTGATAAATTGGATATCACAGTGGATGCTAGACTCAGTCTTATAGAACCTAGAGCCTTTTTGTCAAGAACTTCCCATTCTTCATCCTCCATGTCTTTGGTCTTCTTTGCAATACCTCCTAACGGTAAGTAGAGATCTTTCTGATACAGATAGTCCTCTATCTGCATTCTCCAGTGTTGGTAATTTTTGCCATTGAACTTTTCCATTCTCAATTTACTTTCATCTACCATTGCTTCTCCCACTCAAATAAAAATCCCTGTAGAAACTCTTATGAGAACCTGTAATCAATACACACTACACAGATCTGAACCACCTGTTAGTGAACCTAAACTTTGATACCAATTATCAAGCTCTGAACCTGTAACCAAGGCTCTGATACCACTTGTTGGGGGATCAAACCAACAATAGATTACAATTGTGACATCAATAAACACGGAATTAAACCAGATTGACAAGTAATTAGAATGATAATAGCAAGAACAAGAGATACAAGAAAACACCCTGAAAACTTGTATTAACAAACTCTTTACAAAAGGAATACAATTGAAGAAAGCTTCTTTCTTCCACACCTCTCCTAGATGTATAGATCTCTCAATAGATCTCTATTCCTCAAGAGCTCTCTCTCTCAAGAATAATCAACTCCAACAAGCCTGGATTGATTCAATTCTGTACTGTTCTTCTCACACAATGAATTACAATAATTCATTCTTTACAACAATAACTACTACAAAGCTAAGAAGATCTAATTCTACATATAGAATTAGGAGACTTGAGCATGTACACCCAACAAGTAGTTAAGCCACTTGAACAAGGGCTCTAAAAATAGTAATGCCAATAATAGAGACGCGAGCTTGAGTCTACAACTCAAACTTATCATGCAAACACTCGCTTCTGTCCACTGAAATAGCTCTCTGGGCACGTAGGTAACCGACATCGGTTCCTGCTGCTTGTCTGTGACCGCCATCGGCCGACCTTCTGCCGACGTCGGCATCTCTATAACTGCCTGTGACCGATGTCGGTCACTCCTGACCGACGCCGGTGTCTGTGTAGACCCGAACCTGATAATGAATGCTCCTTGGTGAAGTTTTTAGCTCCACACCCTAACAAAATTCCTTCCCTCTCTTTAGAAATTGAAATTTTATGTGAAGAAAATGAAATTACCTCTCTCTATTTATAAATGGAAAATGAATGTGACTAAAATTAAATTCATTCTCTCTTTAGAAATGGAAAATGAATCTAAAGAAAGTGAAATTCATTTTCTCTCTTTAGAAGTTCCAAATGAATGTGAAATAAATTCATTTTCTCTAAAAATGGTAAATGAATGTGAAGAATGGAAAAGTCTTATCTATTTCAAAATGCTAAATGATACAAACATGTGATTATTTTGTATATCCTCTTGAAATATAATTTCAAAATATCTCTCCAAATTAACCAATCATTGAGACCAAATGTGATGACAATGTAGTTATATGCATTGATATGTCTTTAAAATGTGAACCTATGGAAGATAATGTTATGAATGAATGTAATGACTCTTTTCAACCCATTCCTAGTGTAAAATTTATTTTTCCCTAGACCACCTTCACCTATCAATAATAGTGTACCTACGGAAAGTTAAAATAATAATATTAAACCACTAAATGAACATATTAAATATCTTAACATGCCTTCCCAAAAATAAATCTCCTTAATGTATGTTATGGGTGCCTTATAACATAAAATGCATCAATTAACCCTAGAAATAAAATCATACCATGGTTTGGTTTATTATAATGCCATAAATGAAAATATCTAATTGTGTAAAATATTTTAAATTCCCCATTACCTCAAAACTTCCTCTTTCCTATATTTCATATTTTTTAATCAATCAATGATCCTTATATACATCTAAGATAGTTTTGGGCCTCTATGGATAGATATGATGATATTTAAATTTTACTAATTTTTTTCAAAAAGTGTTATCTATAAGAGATTTGTATTTGTTTCACTTTTTTCCTAGTGGGTAGTTACACCCATTTATTGAGTTATAAGAGACATTTTAATTTGATAAATTAAAAATAAGGGACCAAAAACTACATATGAATGCTTACCTTATCTCCATCAAGGAAAATCAAAGTTAGTTTGTGATTACATTCTAAAATTTAAGAGTTGTATGCACTAAGTAATATATCAACCAACAAAATTAGAAACAAAATAATGTAAATGCCTAATTTATCCTATCAAGGTAGAGTTTATTTATGACACATGATAAATTTAAATATCTTTTATATAGTACTCTTGCATAAGAAGATAATTTCACACCTAATCCTAATACAAAGAAGGCACATGAAGACATTAATCTACAAAAAGAAGATCCACACAAAGAAGCTAAGAAAAATATTCTACCTCCTAAGGCATATATTCCAATCAAATAATGTCAAGTTAGGTTATAAATAAATGGAAAGAATTAGTTTACAAAGTGGTACCTAATGTGAATAAACCTACTTTAAATAAGATACATCCATTCAAATTTGATATTTTTAGAGATTGACCACATGATATTGTAAAAACATTATTGGATAAGAAGCTAATCACTTTGCCTCCTAACTATTACCATCCTCTTCACCATCTCGATAAAACCAAAAATTAACTATTTTTTATTTATCATGGTATTTATAAACATCAAAAAAAATATTATTATGAATTAGGAAAAAATATTACACAACTTACATTTTTAAAAGTTGATACTTGGTCAATAAGAGACCTTTCTCCATATATATCTACTACTTATTCGATGAAGTCCAAGATTTCATAGGGTGTTCCTGTAAAGGAACCAATGGGTCATCATACTTCTATGGATGATTTTTATATGATATTATCTTATTCTATTGCACATTATAATAAGGTTGATTTATCCAAAGATATTCCCATTTTTGAACCAATGGTCATCCAAACTCTAACTAGAAAAGAACCTAAAGAATTCAAAGTTTTAAAATATAATGCATGCACAATTACATCCCCTTAAAAATAAATATAGATACCAAAAGTGAATCAAGAATATACATATCAACACTATCACAAAAATAATAGAAAGATAAATTCATTAAATTTATTCCATAAAAATACCAACAATTATCTTCATAATATTATAATAACTTCTTATTACCTAGTAGGTTGGTAAATCATTATTGAGAATCAAGGATAACACATAGCAATACCTCTTTAGTTATAATTTTCCATATTATTAATTCTTATTTATATAGAGTAATGATGGATTTAGCATGTTGTTTGTACACCCGTGAATTTATATACTTTGTGTAGTTCCCTTTCTAGTAAATTAATGCCTAAAATACATATACTTTAATAAAGTGGTTATAGTTTCAAGAATACGGTATAAGTATCTTTTATAGATAGTAATACTTCCCCCATCACCACTATGATTAAGTA
Organism: Torreya grandis; assembly: GCA_037957365.1. Lineage (NCBI taxonomy): Eukaryota > Viridiplantae > Streptophyta > Pinopsida > Cupressales > Taxaceae > Torreya > Torreya grandis. The sequence continues at coordinate 1,231,024 of JARHVA010002666.1, forward strand.
ATTCACATACTCAGGACTATTATTTAGATCATATGGTTACTAATGTCACTTGTATTTGCACCCTTTGAAGAGATGTCCCAACTCTCCTCATCCAAGTGTCAAATTTAAACACCTCTAAGAATGAGGCGAATATCTAGATAGATCTAGCTCCTTTGATGTACCACTTTAGATCACTAATACACCTAAACTTTTTGAGGGAAAAGGGAGAGAGAAAACTAAAAACAAACTATCCTAAGGGAGGTGATACATAAAAATAGTTGATGACTACCAACCAACTACATGTTACACATGAGAACAAGAGACTAACTCAACATACACTTCTCCAATCTATATCTTCTCACATCAATGTTACATTATGAGGTTGTGATGAATGTTTAGGCTAAGAGGACTAGACAAGAGGCTTATAACTGAAATATTTGAATAGAATAACTCAATCAACCTTAACACATCATAAAAAACTTCACATGGCCTACAATAAGAAGCTTTCCAAATGTAAATAAGTGAGAGAATGAAACAACAATGCTAAGGAAACAACAAGTCATCACTAAGCAAAATCAATCATCCACGTAAAACACACTATTAATAATCATGGAAGAGGTAAAAATAATTAGTATTATTGATCAAATGGTATTAAAATGAGTATGGATTTTCCATACTTAGGTGGATCATAGTTTACAAAGGCCAAAATTGTTAGTTCTTATAGAACTTGAGAAAGAGAGGAGAAGAGAGAATTATAAATGTCACAAGGACACTTGATGATGAGATAATGACGTACTTGTGCATGGGAATATATTTTTAAATGAACCATTCATGTTCAATAATCAAAATCATCCATACAAGGCATGAAACTCATGAAAAGTGGCATGAAACTCTTTATGTTGGATCATGAAACTACCTTCATCATCCACACCTATTTGAACATCCTAAAACTAACTAGGGATAGGTATAATGATTGGAATAATATGGAATAATTTTATACAAGCATCTCCATGCATTGGTTATAGTTTTGGTCATCTATAATCATTTGGGAATGAGCCATCACCATCTATAGTCTAAAAAAACTCCTCTTCCACACACCTTGCACACTTGGCTTCCAAAAAGCATAATTTTTCCATGAAAATTCATAAAATGTAGTGGATGACACTTTTTAATACCCTCCATGGCCTTAGAGGAATCAGACACACCTTAAAATCATCTCACTTAATGTTTTCCATCCTTCTCACTAGTTTGTTCACTATACCAGTTTTGACTGGCTAAGATGAAGACGCTATTTAAGGCACTTAGGAGTTATTATAAGGAATTAAATTTACATTGATATTTATCTTAATTCCTAATATTATATTCCATGTGATTTTCATCTCTTAGAACCTCTTATAACCCACACAACACACAAAATAGTTTAAAATATCTTATTTTGTACTCCATCTATACAATTTTATACAACTCAAAAGGATCATAAGGAGTTTTAAATAGTACTATACAATTTTAAAGAACTTTAATGGTAAAAATAGTCCATTATATTAGCTTTATATCTCTATTTCCTTCATTGGGTCATTATCCAAGGGTTTAATGCAAGGGTTTTGAGTGCTTTATGTTCTTAAGGTTTATTTATGAAGTTTAGACATTGAAATTTCAAAAAAAATCCACAATAATGATATTAAATACCTATTATAACACCTATAAACCTATTTTATCTCCATTAAAATCATCAAAAGAGATATGAGCTTCCAAACTTCCCATATCGAGCTTGTTCTTGCACTTTGCATAGGTCTAAAGTAGCTCTAAGACAAAATGGCTTTCCTTGTGGTTTTTCATGCACTCCAAAATATATAACACATATTTTATGATCCAAAAATTATTCAAAAATTTATTATAATTCATATCCAAGGCTAGAAGTGTAAGTGACTTCCCATTTAGCCTTAGGCTTAAACCCTGCTTAATAGATCTAATTATAACCCCTGCAACCCAAACCATCATATTGAGGTTTCTTCCTCTGTGATATGTTTTCATGTTTTTCATATGTTTTTTTTCAACTCCAAATACATAGTTTTAATGTCCCATTAACTTATATCCCACCTTCTATCTCCTTTTGTCAATATTTCAAGGTTTTTGCAAGAGGGGAGTGCACTCTATCTAAGACAAAATATAGGGAACTTCCCCTATTTCATCACAAAAAATGAGCATTGGAGGAGTACCTCCAAGTGAAAAATATTATAATTACTAAATTTTATCCTTTTTTATGTCATTTGGTCCCTCAACTCTCCCAAAACCTAAAACAAACCCCTAAAAGGTAGACTTTGTTTTGCATTTCTACCATATGGATTATGTTTTGAATTAGAGAGTCTTTATCTATATTATTTCCATATCATGAGGGTGTCCTTACCTATTTTATATTAAATTATAATTATGTAATCCATATATACCCTTTAAAACTCTACGTTATTTACACCCCTCCTTGGTTGGCCTAGACTGAGCACCATTTGACTGTGACTGTGTTTTGTCCCAGAACAGGGGTCCACCTTTGGGTACTCCTATATAGTTTTAGAATTTATAAATAATGATTAATATCCCATTAGATATTTATGACATTAAATTTTGTCCATATATATCATTAAAATCATGTAATCCTCAATAAACATATTCTTTATCTTACTGTTATGTCACAGTCAATTGTAGTTGACTATGTAGGGAGTCTTGTAGGTGGAACTATATGGTCTAGGCCTTGTTTGCATGTCTAATGTCTTCTTTGAAGTTATAAAAAAAAATTATATAACTTTAATTTCTCCTCTAATTCTTGTAATTAAGTTTTACATCAAGTTTATCTTGTTTATTTTCCATGGTGACCTTATAGCCAACCTGTAGGTGCACATTTTGTGATACAAAGAGACCTATTGGTAGACATATGGGAGTATATATTGTGTCCTGACTTCTATGGATAGACCTTGAACGTGATTAGGTTGATTTTCAAAATCAGATACCATCTACCATGAACATATTATTATCCACTATCACCTTGGAAAGTAATTACACTTAATCATTTAAATCCAGTAGATAACATTGAGGAAATTTAGTCTTCAAAAGGCAACTTTGGGGTGCTCAGCTACTATCTTCCATTAGGTATTTGTCCTCCATATTTTTCAAATATCATATCCTATATAAAGGATAAAAAATTTGGTCACTTATAGTCATTTTAATTATTTTAAACCATGTTATATGCTATCCACAAAACCAATAGGTGCTCTATTTTCACATTTTGGCAACTAAATCCTAGAACTCAATCATCTTGTGATTTGATCATAGTTTACACTTATGTTTGACAAATTAACACAAAAAATATGTATATCATGGAATTTTATTTAAATTAATACTTTATGTATGAGTTACATCACTTTATTTATTACCCAAAATTACTCTTTAGCTCCCTGTTAAGCCACCTATAGGTGGTTATTTCACTATACAGGTAGTAAGCAAGATTAGTAGGCAGTAAGCATCACATTTGATATTAATGGGTTATAAGATTATCTTAATGCCTTAAAATAACCTCCTATAACTTCAAATTGATTTAATCCACCACCAATTATTTCATCCTAGCATGATGTCATCATTATATACCTATGTGTGCACCTTGAAAGATATGCAGATAGTGAATAGTGAAGTGACCCATGTACCTAGGAAACTACCTTCATAGTCACCTGGTCTCTTCCTCATTATATCTAAATGTAATAATATGATATTTCAGATCTCAAAATATTCTCACACACTTCATTTCAACATTTCAAACCTTTTAAGAACCTATAGGTGTAGATTCCAATGCTAGACTATATGAAGATGTTGTTTCTAACTGCAACAGTCCCTTCTTCTTCACAAGTGAAATGATTTTATCAATTATTAATAATATTAGAGTTTATTAAACCTTTTAATACCACATTAATGAATCCCATGGACGTTTTTAAGGCCTTAACCTAGCTCACTAAGCTGACTATGCATGACAGTTATGGAATCAACTGACTGCATGGTGTTTTGTGATTGCAACTCATGGAATGTTGCTTTAAAGCTGAGATTGAGAGGAGAAAGGAAAAAAGAGAAAATTTATAACATTATAACCAAACTATATTCACCCTCAAAACCACTATAAAATCATGAATATCCTACAATTGGTAGAAATTTGCCCATTAGCTTCAAAGAGAGCAATCTGTAAACTTGAGATGATTTGCTCATCAAAACATCTTGAAACACTAAAAAATATATTTAAAACATGATGTGAATATTTCCATGCCATTTGGATTAAATTCCTACATATATATTGTATGGAATCATCCAAACAAGAGAAAAAACTATAAAGTGCATAAAATAGTGAGCGAAAAAACATAGTCAGCTTGTAAAGGATGGTTCATAAATCATGGTTGAAAAATATTTGAAATATTGTCATGGAAATTAATATATCTAAGTTTCATGCCACCTGTCAAAGGCGTTTGACTTGAAACCTCTTTCATTGACCATACCAAACATGAACTTATTGATCACTTCTACATGTCTAAAAGGGCAAGAAAGGAGCAAAATGGTTTTGGGCCTTTTTTATCACTTTCAAAGCATGTCAAGTACTAATATTAGTGTGATTAATATTAAGAGATAGTCCATGACCTTCTCCCACATGTCACCTTTCCCCATGGGCCTTAAAAGTGTTGAACTTCTCCTTTTTCAAGAAAACTACCCTTTCTTCTAAAAAACCTACCTTTTTTCAGTTATTAATAATTACTAAAGGCTTATTAGGACACATGGAATGTGAAACCACCTTTTTTAACCTTCAAATTTCCCAAGGAAGTTGTATAACTCATTTAATGCTCTATTTCTAACCTCAAAATGATATATTTACTAATATGACTAATGACCGAGGCTAATGTGATATGTAATAACATAAAAAGACATCTAATACCCCCTATGACATAATATTAGACATATAAAAAATCTAAAAGGTCAAGTTTTTACCTATAGGGATCCCAATTTGACCTGTAGGGTCAAATTTAGTTAATAGTTACACCTATGCAATATAATTATTTAGAGAAGGATAATACACATATTCAGTATCACCATTCAAAGACGGTTGATAAACCTTTTCAATACTAGCATATATATTCAATTATTACACAATATAAGATCCATCTAGACATCCATATGTTACACATCAATTATGTTAAAAAGTTATATAGAGAATACCATATTATACAATACATATTTAGTTAGCACTATGATCAATTTATCATGATCCATAGTGAACACAAGCATCGATACACATTATTACTATATAAAGGAAAATAAAGAGTCATTGGCCATCTAGAGTTACACATCACCCCCTTAGTTCTATGTGCATTGAGTATGATAGACATGGTACACCATATGTGTCCCAATTATATTTTGATCCATCCTTAGTTGATACTCCCCAACCATGATAGATTATCCCTCCACCACCTGATACAGTTACTTCCCATGGCACTCCCATTGAGTGGATTAGTGGCTAGTTTTTCCTATTTTTAAATATAAAAAAATCAAATAATCATAAAATATAAAATATAAAAATAATTAAATATTTTAAAAATAAAAAATCAAGAATTGAGCATGAATGATTTATAGTTTCCACTATTTACATATGTTATTTATCACATGTTTGGTAAATGGAATATTCTTTACATACACCAATGCATTTCATAGTATATAAGTGTTATGCAATACATACAAGCTACACATGCACATACAGATGCTGGTTTTCCATCTACCTAGTGGTCATGGTAATATTGAGAGCATCTTAACCCACTGGTTTCACTATTACAAGTTATATATTTAATGACATTTTTACCATGTTGATCCACCTATATTTCTTACACGTGGCTTTATAGTTACTCACTTATTTCATAGTGATAAATGATATGTCATTATACTACGATGTGACATTGATACATATGGATGGTGTAGACTAGTTTGCTTGTTATATGCTCTATTGATGATGTTGCAATTTTACATGATAAGTTACTTTATGTATGATTATTTTTTGTGGCTATTGGCCTTGCTTGATGTGACATTTTATTTCCCTTGTATTAAGACCTTCACCATATGTTTGACATTAATACTTGAAAATAAGCTTGTTAACATTGAGGGGTGCCATGATTTATATTGTGCATTATTACTATGTAGTATTCTTAAATTACACTTATACTACATGATTCATTGATACATTTATCTAAACATCACACTTACATGCCTTACATTCCATATGTTACATAAATGCCTTGATTGACACATATACTACTATGATGAAATATTCTCCACATGATTAAATGATAATACATGATGCTATAGTTATACATAACATGACATAGTTAATTTTTCTTTTTAGATGAGTGTCTTATAAGATACATCTCTCATCTCAAAATGGGGGAATTATAGTGGGATTTTCATAGAAACATAAGCATCCATGTGAAAAAATCATAATAAAACATATGTTTCATATATTTTAGAGATTCATAATGATTTATAAATATGAAATATATTTACATATTAATGCAAAGTACATGTAAATATTCCATGTATATGCATTCACTTTATATACAATTGAGAATACATTCATACACACTTTGATGCATATGCATGGGCATATGCAAAAAGAATTATAGGAATAAAATTTCAAATATTTACATATTCATACATTTGAGATACATGTACTCAGATTTAGCATGTAGATTCATAAAATTTTATATCAATGGTATATATTCAGGGGGAATAAAATTGGTTCACACACACACACACACACACACACACACACACACACACACACACACACACACACACACACACACACACACACACACACACACACACACACACACACACACACACACACACACACACACACACACACACACACACACACACACACACACACAAAATAAAAAATTTATAGTTAAATGACAAATGATTGTCATTCCACTCACAATTAGCATATCTACAAATGGATAGGGGAATGGGTATGGCCAATTCTCTTTTGATAATGTATTATATAATACATTATCTAAAATACATAATCAAAACTTACATACATTATGAGGGCATGATCATTTTTTTTCCTTTGAGATTATGCATTATTGTTTTTACATGGATCAAACTAGAGAAAAACATTACAATTGAATCTATAAGCCACCTACAGTGGTTTTTTCATTTTTTAGTGAACCTTGACTAATTATTTCTCTCATTTCCCAATGTAGTGATCTCTTTGATTTGAATCTAGTCACATTATTATCTCTATTTTTTTGCATATTTATTTGGATTAGTACATAATTTAACTTTTCTAAAATTCATTAGGGTTGGGGTATATTACCTTCCCAACTTAGGATCCTACATAGTTACAAAAAAATTGGGCATAATCATCCTAACTCTCCATGTGCTTCAATAGGAAAGCATAGTTATCTAATGATTCAATAAGGAAGCATCATCTCCAAAAATTTATGAAATCAACATGGTTTTTCACCAACACAGAGGTGTACTCTAATCTTTCTCATTGCACATAATAAAAATCAACCCATTAATTATGATGGTAAATTTATACACATAATATTTTTAAACTTTATCATTTATTGACACTTTCTCTCTTACAAGAACCTATCAAGGTTTGAAATATTTTATTTCATGCCTTAAAGGGTGGAATAGAAAATGGATGGATAGACCATTAGTTCTTTGCAAGATTATTGGTCAATTATATCATTACCTAAACCCATTACAAATCCCACTTATCCAACTTCCAAAGCAAATAAACCCTATTTATCCATTTTCATAATAAATTGTCCTTTCAAATATCCCTTAGTGAATAAAATACCCTATTTTCCTACTAATTCGATCAATTCTACCTTATTATAAAATTTAAAGTGCACATTACATAACTAAATCAACCATGTTGACCTATTTCAAGGCCTAATGATATTTTTTCTTAAAATTAAATCATGTTGGTCAACCTCATCAGTTAAAATTTTGGAAGGATTATGAATTATACATTTCTATAAATACAAGGCTCATTTCAATCCAAAAGAGAGGAACACTCATTTTGTTATCACAACTCTACTACATCTACATTTTAAGGAGCCATTACTTAGGGTATGTCTTAGAGGAAAGATAACTTATCTTGTGGGTTTTCTTAGATTAAAAAGTATGATTCTTTTATCCTATATATTATTTATATAATTTTATCCTTAAAAATCTATAATAATCCCTTGCAAATCACCATTGGCCAAAGGAGATATTGAGACTCGACAGGTTTGCCTAAAGGTATCTCTAACTTTTGTTATTTAATTTGATAGATAGATATTGAAAAAAGTAATGGGTTTTAAATGTATTACACCTTGCTTAGATTATATCTTTACTTAATCTTAGTATACCTTTAGGATATTATTTTCATTCAATCTTCCACCTTAGGTGATCTAGAACCCTATTTGCCTACCATGATCTCTTGATTGTTTGTTTGTGTTAAACTATCCTAATTTATGCTACAAACTTTGTTGGGTACTAGATTATTTTTATTTCATATATTTAGAATTATCTAGGGTTATTGCATTGTTTTATTTTACTATAGGCTTTGGAACCCTTTCCTTTAGTGTTATGTAATAAATTCTCCCTTAGTCAGCTTTAGTGGATCTAATTTGGTCATGTTCCTGATAAAAATAGTATTAAAATAGATGTTAGTTGATTACCTTATCCAATATTAGATTTACTAAGTAATATAAGTTTTAGATCAATATTAATTTTTTGTATACATTATGTTGAACTTGATGTGAACCTAACCCTTGATTTTTTATTTTTTTTTCATTTAAATTCAACTAGGTAATGCCAGTCGACCTAGTTTTAACCTTTGTTTGAAGAAACAAGATCTACATTAAAATAGGTCATGCTCTGTCAACCTAATTTTTTCCTTTATTTGTGGTTACCTTTCATATTCAACTAGGTCACACTTTTTGACCCAATCATTTATCTATTTGAAAATCTAGGATCTACATTAAACTAGGTCATGTTGGTTGACCTAATTTTATCTTTGGCTTACAAGGTTTCATCTTAGATAAACTAGGTTGTGTTGGTCAACATAGTTATTTTTCATATTTTTTTAATTTTTACTTATAGTCAAGTAGGCTGGTCTAGTCGACCTAGTTCATTTCTACAATCTTTACTTTTTCTATTTTTAGCCAACTAGGTCATGTTAGTCAACCTAGTTTTATTTTACTATTTCTAGTTTTTAAATTTCTACATACTAAGTCAACCTAGTTAACCCTTTTTAAACCTCTATGTTTTTAATATTCTTTCCTTTTTAGGAGTCATTCAGGTCTAGCTAATATAATTAGCAGTCAAATATTTAGCACTTTTAGTTAACCAACTATGTTGACTTGGTCGACCTAGTTATATTTTACAAGTTCATTCTAAACAAGCTTCATACTTCAACTTTTTTTAATAATATCAATTTTTTATTTATATTTTAATTAAAACTATTCAATATTTCATAGTTAACTAAGTTAACTTGGCTGACTTAGTTTTGTGTCTATTTGCTCTACCAAACAAAGACAACTTGGTTCACTATGTTTTCAACCAATTTTCATAATAGACTAGATCAAACTACCCAAATTTGTTATGTTTTATTTTCCAACTACATCAACCTAACCTACCTTGTTTTATGTGTTTCCTTTTTAGCATAAGCAAGGAAATTCACTTTATTTTCATAGTATTTATTATTAAATTTACTTAGAAAAGATTTGAATACCTATTTATTTACTTTATAAAATTGTAAATTGGTTTTTGACAGTTAATTTTCACCTTTATTTTTATTTTGTCTTGATTTCCATAGAAATTATGTACCAATACTTAGATATTATGGTGAAGGGATACATGATTATCAGAGGATTCACCAAGATTTGAATAATGAGGATGAATGAGCCGTGATTACATAGGACGAAGCAAGTGAATACCACAAAATGCTAAAGTAAATGAAATCAAATAAGAGACAATTGCATAGACAATTTGGAGAAAAGACAATATACCATTTTTTTAATATAAGATGGACAAAGTGAAGAATACATATAGGAGAGTACGTAAGCAACTCTTTTACAAAAGGTGGTCAAATCACCCCAAGAATAGACTGTAACTCCTCCATGAAAGGTGGTGACAGGGTGTTACGAATAAAGAAGTAACTCCCATACCCAGAATAGCCGGTCAAAGGAGTTACTTATGACATTCTTATGACACCTATGACACATCTATGACACACATCTCCACATAAGCTAGCCTATCCCATTCATGTAGGAAAACTCCATGTATGCACAAATATATAATTTCCATAATTAAATAATAGGGAAAAATAAAAACCTACACTAACACCCCCCATAAGCGTAGCTTAGGTGGGCAGTGTGGAAATATAAAATGGGTCCCAACAACTAGGCCTGATGAGGTACCCATGTACAAAATCAATCTCCCATAAGATAGATAAAAAGAGAAAACCCATAGGAAAAAACTTCCCCCCAAAAGAGAGACATAAATAAATGAGAAGGCTAGAAGGCCCCCCTGAAGATGATGTTGTTGTAGATGTAGACCGCACCCCAAGAAGAGCTCATAGATGAATGAACTTGCTCTTGGTAAAAGGTTTGGTGAAGATTTCTACAACCTACTCCAAAGACTGGTAAAAGATTAAGTCAATGACCTGACTATGAATATGATCCCAAATGAAATGCATGTGAATCTCTATGTGCTTGGTCCACTGGTGCTGAACTAGATTCTTGCAAATTTGAATGGTACTCTAGTTGTCACAATAAATGATGGTGGGCTACCTGATAGGAATGCCAAACTTAGAAAGAATCCCTTGAAGCCAAATAGTCTCAATAGCTGCATTAATATCTCCCCTATACTCTACCTTTGTGGATGATATAGCAATAGCATTCTACTTCTTGCTAGACCAACTGATAAGACTAGAACCTAGAGAGAAACTATAACCAAAAGTGGACTTTTGAGTCTGTGAATCGCTAGCCCAGTCTAAATTTGTATATCAAACCAAGTTAACCTCTATGCCAAATATATAATGAATCTCGTATCTATGTGAACCTTGTATGTAATGCAATTTCCTCTTAGCTTCTTTCCAATGTAGCTCATGAGGTTCCTGCATAAATCTGGAGACAAGTCCCACTGCATATGATATGTCAGGCTTGGTGTGAGTCAAGTAGATGAGAATGCCAACAAGTTGTCGATACCAAGTGGCATCAACCAATGGTGAAGAATAGTCAACCTCAAGCTTGAATCTTGATAGAAATGGAGTTAAAGATGGCTTGCAATCAGCCATGTGAAACTGAGCCAATAAGTCAAGAGCATACTTAAGTTGTGCAAGAGAAATCCCTGAATCTGACTGTGAGATGTCAATGCCAAGGAAGTAGTGTAACAAACCCAAGTCTGTCATGTCAAATCTATCTTAGAGAGATGCCTTCACCGCTGCAATAGCCGATGAAGAACTCTCAGTGATCAAAAATTCATCAACATAAAGAACCAGAATCAAGAGTGAGTCATCCTGTCATAAAAAGTAGACATTAGGATTAGAATGGCACCTAGTGAAACCCACTATGAGAAGGATGGAATCCATCTTGGGGTACCATGCCTAAGGGGCCTATTTGAGGCCATAGATAGATTTCCTAAGTCTGCATACTAAGGAAGAAGCTTTAACAAATCTTGGTAGTTGCTCCATGTAGATCTCCTCCTCTAGGTCTCCATGAAGAAAAGCACTCTTCACATCCATCTAGTGCACATCCCAACCATCTATTGTGGCAATAGCTAAGGTAAGTCAAATAGAAGTCATCTTTGCAATGAGTGTAAAGGTCTCTGAGTAGTCAATGCCTACCACTTATGAGAAACCCTTGGCAACCAATCATGCCTTGTACTTATTAACCAACCCATCTACTACAAACTTGGTCTGATATATCCACCTACATTGAACCATCTTCCTTACCTTAGGAAGTGAAGTCAAATCCCAAGTGTGATTTTTGATTAAGGAAGAATATTCTTCCTCCATAGCACTATCCCACTCACGTACCCCTAATGCCTCTCAAAAAATCTATGGATCCAAAACTAAAGCAAAGAATGCATGTGAATCTCTCTAAAAATCCCCTCTAGTACGTTTGTCATCTACGAGATCTCCTGCCCAAGTGCCAGCACTCTCAAGTATCTGTCTAGCCCAAAGTGGCCCAGAAGTGGGTGAGTCATGTGCTAACTCCTCATCCTTTGAGTGACTAGAGGTGGATGCCTCTGTATCACTATCCTCACTATCTGAACTCAAAGAAGAAGAAGATGTCTCTGGCTCAAGAACCTATTGTGGCTGATCTGAATCTAAGGAATCATCATGAAGAAGTAGATCTAATGAGAGAGAAGAAGTACTAAGTGTTGATTCTCTAGGACTCTCCTAAAAGTGGACACTTCTCTCAATGAACAACTCATGCGTGGTTAGATCTAGAAGGTGATACCCCTTAACACCATCAGGCTTGGACTGATGTTCCATAGCTTTGCCTTTCTTCTTTAGTATGCGGGCCATGACTGGGGATCTAAAAACCCTAATGTGCTCAACATTGGGTTTCCTTTTATGCCAAGCTTTAAAGGGTGTTATCCCTTTTAAAGCTTTGTGAGGAACCATGTTTTGAATGTAGCAAGCACAATTGATGGATTTGGCCCAGTACTTTGGTGCTAAGGATTTGGAGTGAATCATACAGCTACCCATCTCTTTCAAGAACCTAATTTTGCATTCTAAAACCCCATTTTGTGAAGGACTGTAAGTGACTATGCACTACAAATGAATCCCCTCTGTGCTGCAAAACTACTCAAACCTATCGCTGACATACTCCCCTCCATTATCAGTTTGAAGAACCTTGATGGATTTCTCACTCTATTTCTCAACAAGAGCCTTGAAGTCTAGAAAATTTTCAAACACTTCAGGCTTTTGTTTGAGAAAATATATCCAAGTGTACCTAGAGAAATCATCAATGAAAGTGAGGATGTACTTGGCCCTTGTGAAAGATGGTTTGGGAAAGGGTCCCGATACATCACTATGGACTAACTCCAAAGGTTTTGAAGCCCTCCAAGCTTTGCCTTTGTCAAATTTTGCTTCGGGATGCTTCCCAAGGGAGCACCCCTTACAAAGTCCTTTTGAGAATTGAACACAAGGCAAGCCAATGACCATGTCATGTTTGCAAAGTTGCTCAAGGGAGTGGTAGTTAAGGTGGCCAAACCGCTCATGCCATAATTTGCTAGCTCCATCTGAATGAGTTAGCAATGTTGTTGGAGAAGAATCAAGTGCAAAATTTGAGGTGTATAACCTTGCTTGGTGATCTACCTTACCTATTTCTACTGTAATATCACTATGCAACTCCCTGATAGCCACTAAATCTGGTGAAAACTCAACTCTCATGCCCCAACCAATGTGAGTGATTTGGTATACTGATAGGAGATTGGTTGAAAGAGAAGGAACACTTAGAACATTATTAAATGTTCCTCCTTCCATTTCAACTGACCCTCTCCCTACAACAAAAACTGATGTGTCATCACCCAAACTAATTGAAGTCATGCTACAAGGCTCTAAAGATGAAAACTCAACTAGTGAGGAGCCCATGTGGTGAGAAGCACCTAAATCAATGACCCATGATGTTGTAGAAGCTACAGTTGCTACAAGGGCCTTGCCCTTTTCTTTCTCCTTACCCTTGCCTTTTGCCTTAGTAGAATCTTGGGTAGATGAATTCTACTTGATGGACTCAGAAACACCTATGTTGTGCTTCTCTAAAAGATGAGTTAGGTGATCTATTTATTTTTTCATGCATTTGTGTTCATCATGCCCTATCTTCTTACAATAGGCACACTTAACCTTCTCCTTCTTAGGTGTAGCATTGGAGGAAGACTCAGTGTTGTTTTTAGTAGGATTGTTGTTTTCTTTCTTCTTCTCCTAGTCCTTGTTCTTTTTCTTTTTCTCCTTAGTTGAAGTCTTATCCTTACCATTTATAGCTATCAAAGCTTGGGGTTGAGTAGACTTCATTGTGCCCATTTGGATTAGTTTATCTTGCTCCCTAGTCAAGTCGACAATGAATGAATCCAAAGAAGGCATTTTCCATATAGCGCCAAGGGTACTTTTTGTGGCATGGAAAGTGGAGACAAAGACTGAATAGCTTGGACCTAACTTTTTGAGAATAGAAAGGATGAGTTGGTCATCTTTCTTCTCTATCCTACATTCTTTCAATTGCATTCTAAGGGCCTTATATTTAGTGAAGAAGTCCTATAGGGTGTCAAAGTTGCTAGGACTTAGACTTATGAGTTCGTTTTCAAGCTCATGACCTCTCATCTCATCAAGTTTCCCAAATAAGACTTCTAATGTGTCCCATATGTCTTTGGGAGTCTTGGCAATTTCTAAATGGAAGAGAAGTTTTAGAGACATAGACAAGCTTAGTAATCCATAGGCTTCATCACTACAGTTGTACCACTTGACCTTTTTAGCATCAGTGTTGGGTTCTACTTCAGTACCCATGGTGATCTTATATAACACTTTACTTTTAAGAATGATTGACATTTTAACCTTCCATTCATGATAGTTGAAGGGTGTTAGGGTTTTAAGTTGAAAAGAATCCATTTTAAGCTGAATTTAGGTGAAGTTGTGTTGATTGCAAGTTGTGAAATTATGTAGAAAGGAGAACGAAAGCAAAGATTGCAAATGATGAAAAGCAATCACACCCCCCTAAAATGTTGAGCCCCTCAAAAATATGTAAGTGCATGCTCAAAAGATGTCAAGCTTAGCTAAGAATGCATCTTAGAGCATTCAGTGCAAGACTTTAAAAAAATAGCACGTCGGACTCAGCCAAAAATGCATCTTGGGAGACCCAAATTTTAGGCACTTTATAAACTAGTGTGTTTTTAACAAATAACAAGCCTACACTGTGGATAATTGAAACACAAACACTTTTGCACAAAATGGCACCTGAATCTGAGCTACCATTTTCAAGATATTAAAGATTCAATTTTCTGTAAATTAGTGTTTTTGTAAAAAAATAGCACTAAAACATTTTAAAAATATCTATTTTGAGAGAGAAAGTGGCCTTCAAACCACTCATTAGAATCGACACAGATCATAGAATCCAAATGAGGTCTTTGTGAGGGGGAATTGGCCTCTTGCCAACTTGGGCCTCGAAGTTACAAGTTTAAATTTAAACCCCCACATTATCAAAACTTAAAAATTGTCTAAAATACTCAATATTCTGTCAAATTGACTGATTTTTTTTGGACAAGTCAATTTTAACTAAAAAATTAAAGTAAAATATAGAATTTAATGGATTTCCAATTATTTAAGGGCCCACATGGGGTGCCAAAGGGAAAAAGTGCACCATTTTAAAAAAATAGCAGTTCTGGTAGAAATTCTTGCAAGCAATCACACGAGCAAGCTGTGCAAATGGAACGCAGGGTTTTGTAGGCTTAGATTCTCTTTCCAATGCCAAGATCATAGAATGCCTTTAGTATATCTCCACACACTAATGAAAATAATGATGGGGAATTAGTAGATCTTATTTTGAGAGTGTCAAGCTTCCAAAATTGCAACACCTCTCCTCCAACGTAGATCCTTCAACAACCACTTCCAATGCCAAGTGTGGTGGAAAATAGCCTTAGAGCAGATCTAGATCACACAGATCTAGGAAATGATGCCATCATAGGCCTGCATGTCTATGGAGAGACCAAACAAGCCATGGAAGGAACAATAGCACAGAGAACTAGCAATATCTCTTAGAAATTTTCAAATTTCACAAAAAAATGCCTTAACAAAGCTCTAGATTTCAATGAAAGCAATAGAAAAATAGACAACTAGTTACTAGGGTGGCTTTGACACCATATCAAAGGATTCAATATAAGAGGATTCACATGCATTTCATTTGGGAGCTTATTCATAGTCAGGTCATTGACTTAATCTTTTACCAGTCTTTAGAGCAGGTTGCAGACATCTTCACCAAATCTTTCACCAAGAGAAAATTCATTCATCTATGACCTCTTCTTGGGGTGCAATCTACATCTACAGTAGCATCATCTTTAGGGGGGGCTTCTAGCCTTCTCATTTATTTATGTCTCTCTTTTGGGGGGGAGTTTTTTCCTATGGGTTTTCTCCTTTTCTCTATCTTATGGGAGATTGATTTTGTACATGGGTACCTCATCAGGCCTAGTTTTTGGGACCCATTTTATATTTCCACACTAACAATGATACTCTATTTACATTCATTATCTATCATTTACAAATATTGTGGCATGACGAGTTTGCCCCAATACTCATATCCATAGTATAGATCTAAACGTGGTATTTAGATTCCACATAACTCATGGTATTTTATAAATACCTAGGATTCCCCTTTGAATTAAACCTTAATAATCCATCCATATATTTGATCTTTTGGTGCATTGGTTAATGGTTAGCACTAAGAAATTACTTCCAGCTTACCCTTGAAATTAGGTTTAGTGGGCTATATAAATATTACTTCCTCCATAGTTAGCACTATGAAAAATTAGGTTGTCACTATCCAAAAGATAATCAAGTATCTTTGGGATCCTAAAAATCAATCAAAACCTCTTTGAACAACTTTTTAATCTTCTTTTTGAATAATTAGTTAATATTAGTAGTTAGAAAATTGCATGTTCTACTTGCTGCTTGTTATTATTTATTGTATTGTACATTGTAATGACTATCATTGATAAATTTATGTGGTGTGTATTTAAACTATATCATCCAACATCAACCTAGTTGACCATGTGTGAACTAACTAAATCAATAAGACTTGATTTAGTCTTTTGTAATCTCTCTAAACTGTTATTTAAAAAAAAATAGATTTAACTAAGTCAACCAACTCAACTTAATTTAACTCAATATTTTCATTCATGTATAACTAGTTTAACCATATTGACTTAGTTGTCCTTCAAAAATCTATCTTTTTCCTTTGTGTATAACTAATTCAACCAAATTGACTTAGTAGGCTTTCATCACTCTATCTTTTTCATGTCTATACAACTAAGTTGACCATCTTGACTTAGTAGGCTTTCATCTCTATGTTTTATCCTTCCTCTACAACTAAATCAACCATATCAACTTATTAGGATTTCAACACATGGTTTTTCCTACATGTATAACTAAGTTGACAAACTTGACTTAGTAGGTTTTCAAATCTTTGTCTTTCCATGTCTACCTAACTAGGCCGACTAGCTCAACCTTATAAGTTTCTAGACTATTATTTATCACTATCTACCCAACTAGGTCATCCAACTTAACCCAATAGGTTTACATATTATTATTTCTCATTATCTACCCAACTAGCTCAACCAACTTGACCTAGTAGGTTTATAGACTATTATTTCTCCCTATCTACCCAACTAGGTTGATTATCTTGACCCAATAGGCTTCCACAATGTTACCTTTTTCCTATCTTCCCAACAAGGTCAACCAAATTGACCCAGTAGGTTTCTAAACTATTACTTTTTCTTATCTACCCAACTAGGTTAACTATTTCAACCCAAAAAGTTTTCAAATTTTTACAATTTTTCTTGTCTATCCAACTAGGATGGCTAGCTTAACCCACTAGGTTTCCAAACTATTACTTCTTCCTTTATTTGCATAACTAGGTCAACTAGCTTGACCTAGTAGGTTTTTAGATTATTAATTTTCCCTATCTACCCAACTAGGTTGACTAGCTCAACCTAATAGGTTTCCAAACTATTACTTTTTTCTATCTCCCCAACTAGGTCAGCTAGCTTGACCTGATAGGTTTACAACTTGCTACTTTTATCTTTACCTTTCACCATGCAATAATTTTTTATAAAACTAAAGCATAAAATCAAATGATATGATGAATTTAACTAACCCCTAAATTTCATCATTCTTTCCTTCCTTATACTTTTATAGAAAATCTAGATGTAAGTAATGTTTATGAGGCCACTATAACCAAAAATTATGGCTCACCTCCTTCCAAAACTTTGGATCCACTCAACTATCCTCCAAAAATACCTATTATCAAGGATGAGATTGATTTTGAATATACTTCTAAAATGATGCTTTTCATTAATGAAAACACTCAACATCAAATTAATTATCCCATGATCATCTATAATCTCATAATGGAACCTTACATTGATTGTCCATCTTTACCTACACGTAACATTTTTCCAAGTCTTGGGGAAAGTCACCCTATGATTTTTTCCATGATTGTTTCTTATTCCATACCCACTTCTTCTTACATGCCTTTAACTTTATCTACTATTTATTTTACTTTGCCTAGTATCTCAACTATTGTGGTTGATTTTTCCTCTAGTGGGCCTACTCAAATTGTTTATGTATATAAGCAAGTTAATGATACCTATAGTGCATCTCAATATTCTTCTACTAGTCATTCCACTATTAATATTAATCACATTTTATTACACTCCATGAATAAAATGGATAATTTCCAAACTAATAGTACAAATAAAATGATACAAATGCAAAACCAACTTTTTAAATTACAAAATCATCCTCAACCCACTCAATGGGGAGTAAAAAAAATCATAATGCCCCTATCCCCCCTTATAGATGCACAAAGTAAACTTATACCTCCCCCACTTCTTAACAAGGTTATAAAACACTTTCAAAATGAACCCATAGTCCCTCAAATTTCAAACATCGACATAGGCAATATTGTTCCTACTATCACTTATAATAAATCCACTAATCTTGCTTTGTATTTGAAAGATTTTATAAACTTGTATAAAGATTAGATTAAGCTAAATACCTTTACCTTCACCAAAATCTTAGATAAAAACATCATATGTGATACTTTCGATTGGTATAATCAACTCAAGTCTCATAATATTTTAGTTTAGAAGATTTAGTTAATGCATTAGTTGAAGAATTTCAAACTAATAGCCTTCTTAAAAAAGATCTTATCTCACTTTATCAATTACAAATAATCAAAATCTAAAATGACCCAAGTGTCCATTAAATAATAAAAATCCTTATCCAATAAATCTAAACATAGCATGTTAGAATACAATCTCTTCCACTTATTCATTAATACTCTCCATCCTAATTTCAATATCATGTTACGAACCTCTCTCAAAAATCTTTGGAAGAATCTCCCAACCAAGCCAAATGTCAAGATTTTCTCATAAGACAATTTGAGCCTTCTCATCCTCCTACTAGAACTCAAATGCTTATGAA
Organism: Torreya grandis; assembly: GCA_037957365.1. NCBI lineage: Eukaryota > Viridiplantae > Streptophyta > Pinopsida > Cupressales > Taxaceae > Torreya > Torreya grandis. Next base: position 1,250,273 of record JARHVA010002666.1, read on the forward strand.
ATATAAAAAATTACATGCTACCAACAATGGTGTTATGGATAACTATGATTCCATACACACTATTCATTCTATTATTCCAAGTGGTTCCAATGATACTACTCTTCCACAACCAATTTCAAACAATACTTTACCACAACCTAGTTCTACATTATTTATTTTCCCAAGTAAATAATGTAAATTATCACAAACCTCTTTGCATGGTGAACATTAAAAAATGCCTTCTTAGGCCTTCACTATGACATATTAACCCTACTCACCCTACCAAACATTATTATAATCCACACAAATTTTTTTGGTATCATGCAAGTTGGGGTCACTCTAATGAGACTCATCACCAATTAAGAAAATTTTCTCTTGAATACCTTCTTGGACCTAAGTTTGATCATGAAACCATAATTTGTGAGCTTCAACAATATTATGGAGTAATAACCAAGGTTAATGAAACAAAAACTAAACATAACCTAACTCTCATCTCACTATTTACAAGGATCCTCTTCCTAATCATCAATCAAATACTACTCAACCTCCCACTACCAAAACTATCAAAACTTTTGTCGATCTTAATTTTCTCACCAATGATGAAAATGTTATCAACATGAACAATATGAGGATAGTATTTTATTATATTGATCCTTATCTAAATTTTAACTATAATAACTTCCTAACTTTTCCTACTATCCAATATTCTTACCCATCTCATTTTATATAACTTGGGCAAATGATAATGATGACAACACAACCTATACCTTCATCGACTATTCCACATGTTTCTAATAAAACAACACATTTAGCTATCAATTCACTTCCATTGATACCACTTATATCCCTCACTTATAATCAAATTCAATTACCTAAAAATCTAAATCAACCTACTTCTTGGAATTATTCACCACCTATAAAAACTTCAAACAAATAAAGCATAAACCTAACCATGACACTAAACACATTACCTAATTAAACCCAATCGACACACCTAACCCAACCATATCAGCTAAGCCCAAATCAACTAATCCTTATGACATTAATTTCTATGCACTTTTACTCCTTCAATAGATTTACTTTCCCATTACCCACCTCTATCTAATACAATTCTCACCAGATATGATGAATGGGATCATATTATATAAGTTTCTCATCTCCCATCTCAAATTCATTTTCTATAACTCATGAGGACTTCCCCTCATCATCATAGTAATCTAATGAAACTTTTATTCAAAATTAACATCCCTCAACCTCCACCTATGGGGTAGTAAGACACTTTATCTGGGTTTGAATCTAGTATTCTTCAATAATGTGAATAAATGTTTATGCACATCAACAAAACTATTAACACTTTTCTCTCACTCAAATTCTATATCGCTTCAATGATTCTTGATAAAATATTGCTTCATGTGAATGGTCCTCTATTATTCATCAATGTCCAAATTTGTGATCTCTAAGTCAAGTGTCCATTAATTAATGACGGTTCAAGTACTTTTGTTGCCTCCCTTGACTTTATTAAAAACACTTGGGTATTATTAATGTAATCTTAATTCTATCCAAAGCACATGTCAAGGCTATGATCAAAGATAAATGCCTCCTTTAGGTTATGTTTGGCTTCCTATCATTTTTCCTCTTGTCACTATTCATATTAAAGTCATGATATTAAATTTTCCATTATCATATAACATCTTACTCACTTGACTTTGGACACATCACATGAGATCTATATCATCATCATCATGCCAATGTGTTAAGTTCTCTCATAATGCTAATATTTATGACATTCAAGTAGACATGAACCCTTATAATTTTGAATAATTTCAAGAACATGAATATCCACCCTTAAACCTTTACCTAGAATTAATTTTCATTAATATCAATTATTTAGTTATCCCTTCAACTTTACTAGAGGTTATACTGTCCACCCCAAACTTATGGGTAATATACTACCTAATCTCCTAGATTCAAATGATGCTGATCTTGATGACATAAGTTTAAAAATTAAAACTTCAAATCTCTCTCCTCATATAATCATTCAAGTACCTAATTTTTTATGACCTTCGTCTCATCAAAAACTAACTGATAAGTTTCATGTTACCATAACAAATACTAAACAATCCATTTCTCATGTTTTTTCAATTGATAAAATCATCGATGCTTGTAATATTGATCTCCATACTCCGAATTATGATGATGGATATGCACTAGATGAACCATTTTTAGTTAGTTTTTATCGAGATAAAAATTCATAAATACTTAGATATCATTCTTATTTACAACAGTTGTTTCATATCAGTAGTTATATTTATTTAATTTCTCCTTCTACTGCAGCTAACATTATTTCTTCTTTACTTAATGTTCATAAGTTTGAGATGGATCACACATGCACTATTTATCACCTATTCATATTTTAATCTCTTTGTAATATGATTTTATATCCTACCATGATGGGAGAATATTATTTCACTAAAAAAAATTATCCTTCAAACATGCTCTCTCTTTATATTTTGGCTACATTATGCCAACCCACATCATAATCTTATCTCATAGATTTTGAGACTAGTCTAGATTATAATTCGATTTATCCTAAAAATGGTGATGACATATTACCTTTGCCTAAGTTGGATCCTCTACCTACATGATGGGAATATGAGCCATATTTTGAGTTCCATAAGGTGGTGAGTCATTGGGCTAAGGATTACCAAGCATATTAGATATTCATCATACAACAACAAGATTTAGATTCCACTGATAGTATATATAGCCGACCTCCATAGTTAGTCTTGGATGCATTTTTTGTTTTCATGGAATGAACATGAATTATTATACTCATTAATAAAAACTTTAGTAATACATCAATACACTTCATCTAATGAAGACACAATCTATTGATAAGGATATACTTCCTCCTAAGAAACTTCAATAGTGCATTCCTAAACATGGGGAGGTTTATTGTGTTTGGAATCAATGTGATACATCATATAGACATGTTTATTATCTTGAAGTAACATTTTTGTGATTTTTCATATCCTACACTATCAACATCTTAGTAGTGTACTCCATGACATTCACAGACAAAGGCTTAGCCTTCTTTGTAACCTATATCCTTTCATAGATCTAAGGTTATTAGTCACATTATAGTATTTTATCATTGCATTGAGTACCCTTCATATGAGATCCCACATATGCATCTTTATCATTATATAATACATGCATTATCTATTGAGATAGCATGAAAATAATTCCTCACATGTCTCTTAATGAAGATAGGTGAACCTATGGCTAAGGCTATATTCTAGGTATAATAAGATTTATCAAATGTTATTGATGATGTATGCCATGAAATATATAATTGTTTATGATCACATTATCTTATCATTTCATATTATGCCTCATATTTTCTACCTAAGATATTTTCTACATTCATACTTCATTATAACATTTTTTATGCATTGCTTGTCTTTTGTTATGTTGGATCTTTCCTCTATATTTTACATCGTTATCTTTACATTCATGGTTTTTACCTTATAAATATTAAATCTTTATATATTAAATTTAAATTCTTTAATTAAATTTAATTATATAATTTTAAAACACTTGTATTTCCCTTATCTTGGGGTGATTATTTTCCTTAACATGAATGTTTATGTTAGATCACTTATTGAATAGTATAGTTATTTATGTGACATAGCTCTTAGACCATGTTAGATAATCAACCATCCTTAACCAAGGTATGTTCAAAACTAAGTTCCTAAGGCATCTACCCTTATAAATTGTCTTGTTAAGAGTCATGCCTTGGTGTCTGGTTTGGTGTTGTATGTCATATCAAGATCTAAATAGGGTCTATTAGGATGATAGGGTATATAATGTGTGACTCGTCCAATAATTATCATGTCATGATCTTTGAAGAGGTATTTTTCAATGAAATTTAGAAAATCTTAAGGTAGCTTTTGAAATATTAAGGTTAGTTTTTTAAATTTAATGTATAAGTGATGCATGGTGAAAATAATGAAGTGGTGATCATCTAAGAAAGTATGGTGTTTCATAGTGGATAGAAGACTAGGAGATAATCTAGTGAGATAAGCCTTTTTGTCTTCACAAGAATTTTGAGGAGTTTATAGTAATTTTGGAGATATTAAGGTTCATTTATATTATTATATTGCTTGTTGAAATGTTGTAGTTTAACCCCTTGATGAGACATCAAATGTGAATGTAAAGTATCAAGCATAGAGGTCAAATAGGTATTTTTGGGTCATTTGATACTTTTTGAAGAGCATTTTATATCTCTTTTTCTCATACACTTGGTCAAGGTGTAAAAATACTTCTTTTCTGATGTACACTCACCTTTAAAAAATTTCTTTACTTATTGATTTAATGTCCAAACATAGTATGATGTAAGAAATGGCAGGAAAATAAGATGAAGATATGTTTGGTACATTACATCATCACTGTACAAGTTAATAATAACTTCATTATCATCTATTTCATAGTTTTAGTAGGGTATTTTGGTATAATAATCATTTTTTCTTGATGAAGACAAGTTCAAAAGTGAATATACAACCTCAAACTTGATCAAGAGGTTTCATTGAAAGGTTTTTCAAATTGATTATGGTATTCTAAGATCTCCACAACCTAATTCATCCTCCTCAAGCTCAAAATCATTTAGATATATAAGTTACAAGTATAATAAAGTAAAAAACCATTTAAGTTCTCCATTGGGTCACTTGAAATAGAATAAATCTTATTTTTATAATGTTGGTTCATAAAGGAGGAATTTTTTAAAACAAAATTACATTATGGGATGTTAACCATCCATATTCCCTTTAAATCCATGGAAATAGTTTTATTATTAGGGGGATAATCTTTATAAACCATCATTAACAAGTTAGTTTCCTCTTAAAACATTATAAATGCCAATGTCTCAATTTTCCTCTTGAAATGGCATGTATATGTCTCAATTTAATGTTCTTGAACAAGGTTTCAAGAGTGAAAAAAGCAAGTTACAAACTTGTAACCAAAATTAAGACTCATAATTAATTTTTTATGTGTCCATATTGATGGTTATACCTCAAAAAAACTCCTTCAACATCATGTAAATGGAAAATATAACAAAAAAATGTAGTTATGCATGCACAAGTAGACTGTGACAAGTCTACAGGCAGAGAGGAAAGGCTCTTGAAAAACCTAGTGTGTATTCTCATTTGGGAAGGTATTAAAATAGGTAACGTAATATCCAAATTTATCTCAAGATAATATAATTTCATAAAATTCAAGGAATTCCATTTAACCATTAGGTTTGAAATGGGTTTTAGGCTTGGAATAAGCACCTACAGGCCTATGTACAAAAAGATGAAAGAGAGAGTATCTTTTGGTGTTGAATTTAAAGTTTGTATATTCATGTTATTTGTGAGAAACCATATGTAATGTTTCAATTATGATCACATATGAATATAAGAGGATAAAACATCAAAATATGGCAATTAGGGTCAACACCCCTAAATTATCAAGAAACCTTTGGCATGGGCTAAAGCAAGTGATAAGAGGTTTAAGGGGTAAAATAATTTTTAATCCATATATATACCTCATGGGAATGTATAAATCATATAATATTAATTTACAACCAAAAAATATAATGAAAGGTACTTTTGGCTCAAGATGGTCCTCTCTAATGCACACCTATGAGCCTAAAAGCTCAAGAAGGTAAACTTTCTCACATGGGAAGTTTGATGAGTAGGTACATGGTGAAGAATTGAATTATGGGATGTTGGTAAGGTTTTTATACTCCAAATTCATGTATTTTTTTACAAATCAATGGCATATACTCTATGAACAATCGTTAAGAAGATTGGAGACCTAAAACTACCTTTTATGCCCTCAAAGAGCTTGATGACTGTGTAGGTATCCAAATGGAATCAATGTGAATGAAACACATTTTAAAAAGTTTTATGACATATAAATCCTAATTATCACCTATTGGATCCATAATCTTGGCATCTGTGGAGTAAAACCAAATGAAAATGGCATAAAATTATATTTTTGAGCCTATTTATAGGTGTTTTAAATAAGGTCTTTTTGACCAATTGGAAAGGTCTCTCAAACTTGGGTAGATGTCTAATGACCTCCCATAATACATTTTATAGATCACCACGGAGATATAATAGGTTTCAATTCTCTATACCAAGCCAAGATGAAGACTTTCCTCACGTGCATTGAGAGGTTGAATTGGTAGGCACCAAAACACTTCATGAAATCCATGTATTCATATAATTACATGTTTGGAATTACCTAAAAGTTTTATTCAAGTTCATTCTAATGACTATAGGTAGTTTTGAGACCCTCTTCATAGGCAGTCAACTAGTCATTTTGTTGAGGATACTCAAAGATGCATAATAGGACTTTACCAATTATTCAAGTTTGCCTCAAGATTGAGCATGATCTTGAAGACTCCTAAAAAGATATAATAAACCTAAAACACTAGTGTGGAGGTCATGGAACATATAAAAGAGTATATGAAACCCTCTCTAAATTCCTTGCTAGTAGGTTGTGAAGATATAATGGATATCTAATCAATTAAAAGATTATCTATAAGCTTGGACATACATTGTATGATCTTCTACAAGACATAGATAGAGTTGACAAGATTGATGTGACAATATTAAAGAAAATAATAGACCTTGTATGAGTGATAGGATTCTCTTCAATTCATTCCTTTAGATCAAACAAGATTAGGCATGAAATTTTAGGTTCTAATGATAAATACCATAGTATGAGGAGCTCTAAGTCTTAAGTTTCATTCTCACCAAGATGGGAGATACATTTCAAGATCAAAGGATGGTATAGAAAGATGCCAAGAAGGTCAATTAGGCCATGTGTCAAGATATAAACATACAACTCCTCAACAAATAAAGGGAAAATTCAAGAGAGAAAAGATGAGTCATAAGAGATGAAGAGCCACTTCTACACCACTTCTCATGAGGCAAACATAAATCCAAACTAACACGTGTTGAATATGAATGACATGACTATTTATTCCACCTTCTATTGGCATTATAACTAGTTTTATGATAGATGATAGTCATAATATGCCTCTTACATGTCTTCTCTCTCTCTTCTCCATTATTATATATATAATCCTAAAAAGGATACTGTAAAGGATTCTCCAAGTTAGTATGAAAAATCCATGATAAAATTGATACTTTTGTTGCTTTTAAAGTGAGTACAAACTATTTTTTACCTTCTTTATCTCATATTTAGTGTGTTAATGGTGAATTTTTGATGAATTATAGTGTTGATGTTCAATATCCTTACATTTTTCATCTTCATACTTGCCTATTTTTGTGTAAGTGATCATCATTCAGGTCATATGGTTTGTATCTAGTGTTTATGCAAATGTTAAGTTTGGGAAACTTTCATTAGTGCCTCATTATAATCCTCTTCATTGTCCCTTTTAGTCCATGTATTAGTTATAAAATCCATATTAAAATAATTATGTTAGAGAAATATTTGAAGTTTTGTGATTATATTCAACCTTGTTTTATCTTTGTTATCAACTCATAGACCACAAGAGGAGACCTAAAATTTCTTGTATCACCCCTTTTTCTATTTGATTTTATCTTTCTCTTTTGATTTTCCTTACAATTTGAGTAGGTGTAGTAATAAGATGGGTGTAGCATCAAGGTATCTTGGAATATATGGAGTCTCTCTTTAGTCATAGGCCACCCATAACCTTAAATAGATCTCATTGTGTCAATTGAGTGAGGTGACCTAAAACACCTCCTCAAAGGGTGTAATTCAAAGTGAAAACATTTTTTGGCACACCCGATGGGACCCAAATTCAAGAATATTATTAGAGAGTTATGAATGATGTCATGGTGATTTCATCTATATGTCCATTGGAGTGGATGAAGTTTCTTGATAGTCTAAGTGGCAATGACAAAGTGTGTAATGTGATTTTTCTAGTAAGCTTGAAGGAAGCTTGGTTGATCTTCAGTTGTGTCATGGTTTGAGATGTTTAAAGATGAGTCTAAAGTATTGATAATATGCAAGAGGTCCCATAAGAAGTTTTATATACTTTGAGTGTTTATGTGCCTGAGTGGATTTTATCTAGTTATCCATAACTTTCATCTAGACATTTTGGGTCTAGTGGCATAAAATCTGAGTAGGCAATTTGATGACATCATAATTACTAAATGTGGATGAGTCAGGGGGAGTTGGTCATATGGTTGTGATAACATTAGTTATTAGTTACTATGTGATAAATATCAAGTTATGCACCTAAGCATATTCAAATATATGTGGGTACAAATTTGGGCTCTTAGGCATTTTGACAGTGTTTTCTATGATCAAATAGAGCCAAGTAACAATTTTGATGATGTTAGAATTTTCATGCATAGAGTTTTTAAGAGTAAATGGTCACATGGGTTTGTTCATTATTATGCCTAGATATTATGTGATGAATATTAGGTCATGTTCCTAAATGTGAAAAAATATATGCAAGTACAAATTTGGGTTCCCAAGCATTTTGATAGTGTTTTTCCATACTTAGCCAAATTTTTAATGTGGCAAGAAGAGTCGAGTAAGCATTTTAATGTAGTCATATCTCGCACATGTAGAAATTTTACAATAAGTTAATCTCATGGGTTTTTTTTTCCCCCTATTTGATATGTGCTAACTTCTAGTTCAAGCATCGAAGCATGACAAAAGATATGTATGTTTAAATTTGGCCTTCTAGATAAGTTTTTAAAATAGTTGGCTCTATAGAAGAAAAATCTAGGTGAGCATTTTAATTTAATTGTTTATCACATGTGTGAGGGTTATAGGAGAATATTTACATATGGTTAGATTCTCCTATTTGAGGATATCATATGGTCCAAACTTGAGAACATGCAAGTGAGTGAGGTAAAATTTATTGAGGTTCAAAGTTGGCTTCTCAGATAGATTGCAATGGTTCTCATAGTCAATTTTGCAAATGGTAAATTTTGAATATCATCAATGGAGCATGTTACTTAAATATTTTAGGAAGTATTTATATGGTTCCAAGTTTTCAAATTTTTAATTTTGTGTAGAGTTAAATATCGAGCTTCTTCCAAGGATCAATGGTGAGCAGATGATCATATAGATAGAGATCAAAGGTGTGCATTAAAGTCAAGAGGTCAAAGTGACAGCTATTTAGCATTATTAGATACCAAGATTAATATAATATTATATATGGTGTATGTTTAATATGAATATATAAGACTCGATATGAGAGCATAATGTTTTATATTTAACTGTGACCATTTGAATTCAAATATTTAAATTTAATAAAGGGAAAAACTAGTCTATGGTTTTTAGACCATATCTTTTGATCCAAGATGAATTTTCTCATGGTGTAAAAGGAAACGTGGTAGAGGAGTCCAATTCACATCTATAAATATATATGTGAAGATTTTAAAGTATGTATAGTCAAATATATTAAGGTTCAAAGTTGACTATGTGTTTATGCTTGTTCTCCAAGTGACCTGAGAGGTTTATTCAAGATTGTTTTGATGTTGTTTCGATATATCTTGATGAATTAGATATTAGGAAGTGTTTTAGAATATATGAGGATGAGAATTATGAATTATTAAGGTTTTAAATTTTGTATATAATATGAACAAAGATTAAGAAGTTGACTATGTATTTGTTAATGATATTCACATGTACTAGGTCAATGTTTAAGTTGTTCGAGCATACACAAGAGTGAGAAAAGCTAACTATGATCATTTTAGGATGTTTAAGGTGAAATATGAAGTGGGCATATGTAATTAAAAGTGGTCTTATATTCTTATTTTTCTTGATGATGTGCTAAATGGGTGAATATTTCTCCATGAGACCTATAAGATCTACAAGGGCCTTATTAAAAGGTGTAGCTACTTAATGGTGACCCATAGATATGATGGACAACCTATGAAGATTGTATTGAGTTGTGTCTCAATGAGATAGATTACTTAAGGGTTAAGGCATTCCTAATGTCTGACTAAGATATTGATAATCATGAATGCTCTATATATAGTGAAACCAAATGTGATGGTTTCAATACTTGTGAGAGATTTGAGAGAAGATTAAGTGTGTGAATTGTGAAGTGAAGGGAAGGTAGAGTTCCCAGTAGATGATCTGATGATCATATCAGATTGAGTACTAATTTTATGACCTATTAGTCATAATTATATTATAATAATGGTGCTCTTATTATTTGAGTATGAGTGAAGGTGAAGAGTGATAATTAGAGGTCCATCATCACGTATTGAAGACATTAGTGCAAAGGTGGATGTGTTCATAGGTGTTGATGTGGTAGCTTAGCATCTAAGGGGGTCACATCCTCCTTACAAGGTAAAATTTGTTAAAGGTCTAGTTTTTGTTCTAAGATGTCAAGAAGTAGAGATATGGTTTTAAGTGTTCAAATGTTTAATTTTGTGTAGAATTAAAGATCGAGCTTCTTTTAAACATCAATGGTGAACAGGTTATCATACAGATAGAGATCAATGGTGTGCATTAAATTCAAGATTTCAAAGTGATATTTGTTTATCATTGTTAAAGATTAAACTTCATATAATAATATCAATGGTACATGTTTAATTTGAGAAGTAAAGACTTGAGATGAGAGCATAATGTTTGAGGTTTAACTATGACCATTTGAATTCAAATATTTGAATTTAACAAAGGGAAAACCTGTTATATGTTTGTTGGACCATATATTTTAATACATGATATATTTTCTCATTGTGTAAAAGGCAAAGTGGTAGATGACTCCAAGATACATCTATAAATATAGATTTGAAAATATGAAAGTATGTATAATCAAAGATATTGAGGTTCAAAGTTGACTATGTGTTTGTGTTTATGTTTGTTCTACAAGTAAACCAAGAGGTTTATTCGAGCTTGTTTTGATGTTGTTTTGATATCTCTTAATGAATTAGATATTTGGGAGTGTTTTAGACTCCATGAGGATGACATGTGTGAATTATGAAGGTTTTACCTTTCGTATATAATATGAACAAAGCTTAATAAGTTGACTATGTATTTGTTCATGATGTTCCTATACATTAGGTCAATGTTTGAGTTATTTGAGCATATGCATGAGTGATCAAATTTGACTATGATCCTTTGAGTATGTTTAAGAGGACATATGTGTGGACATATATAAATAAAAGTGGTCATGTTTTCTTGTTTTGCTTGATGATGTGTTAAATGGGTGAATAGGTTTCCATGAGACCTATAAGAGCTACAAGGTCCTTATTAAAAGGTTTAGTTACTTAAGGGTGACCCATAGATGTAATAGTAAACCTATGAAGATTGTATTGAGTTGTGTCTTGATGAGATAAGTGCCTTAAGTTTTAAGGCATGCCTAATGACTAACTAAGATGTTGATAATCATAAATGTTCTATATATAGTGAAATCAAATGTGATGGTTTTTATACTTGTGAGAGATTTGAGAGAAGCTCATGTGTGTGAATTATGGAGTGAAGGAGAGGTAGAGTGCCCAATAAATGAAGTGATGAGAATATTATATTTAGGACTATTTATATGATCTATTGGTCATAATTCTATTGGTAGAATATTTCTCTTTCTATTTGAGTATGAGCAAAGGTAAAGAGTGATAATCAGAAATCCTTGATCAAGTGTTGAAGACATTAGCGAAAAGGTGGATGTGCTCATAGGTGTTATTGTGGTATCTCAGCACCTAAGGGGGTTTTACCCTCCTTACAAGGTGAAACATTCTAAAGGTCTAGTTATTGTGGTAAATTAGTTAGATAGGTATGGTAGCTCCTTATGGGATTCCAGTCTCACTAAAATAAGGGATTATAGTTCGTGGATCAATTGAAGCTAGTCTAAATTGGATCCTTTTATTATATAATAGTAGTCTAATTGAAGGTTCTAATGGGTTTTCTCCCCCAAGAGGGTTTCTCATATATGTCATGTGTTATTTGCTTGATCTTTTATTTTCTTTCTCATTCATTTCTATGAATGATGTGTATGCCTCATAAATGTATGTATTGATTGATTAAGAGTTTGAAAGGATTAGAATGAAGTTGAAATATTTAGACTCACTAATTCACCATTGCCCCTCTTAGTGATTGTACCTATAACAAATATTTATCAATATTTGTGTTTCTCTTGACATACTTGTAGTTTTTATAGCATTTACATTCATTATCTAATGACTCCAACAAGATTTCATGCATTCTAGTTACAATACTAGTGTCTAATTTTCACTCCAAAGGTAACTACAAGATTTTATGCTAAATGTACTCATTTTGAGTTTTTAGAACTACCTTATCATTCATTTAATAAAAGGATATTTGATACTACACATACTTATCCAAAAAGGTATTTTGTTTCTGTTGCAAATCTATCCATAGAAAATTTTATCTACATCCAATTTTAAACATGGTAGTTCCTAGAAATTAGGATTTTGTTCCCTTATATGGTGGAAGCCATCTATTCCTAGATTAATATGATGATATATGTGTTGTTTCCCTTAAAATCATCCCATACTTCAATAGAAATCATACTACTACTATTGAGCATATAAGATACATTACTAACATTTGTTATGTACATCATGTGATATGAGAGAATGTGGTAATCAAATTTATAGCCAATTTATTTAAAGGGAAGACTCTCCAATGGTATATATTCTTGAGGCCTAATTCTATTACTAGTTGGGATGAAATAGGAGAATAAATATGCAAGTATTTTGAGGATAAGATTGATCACTTGTTATTTGTGGAGAAATTAACTACTATAAGGAGGGATCCTCAAGAATTCATGGTTGATTTCAAATATAGGTTTCAAAATACTTGGGATAGGATCCTAGCCATAGTCAAACCCATTTTAAACTATGCATTCTTATAGTATTTAAGGGATTTGAATAGTGACATAGTAGTAATGATTTAATCAATGGGAGGAAACACATTGCCTAATGCATATGAGGTGGAAATAAAGGCTAAGAATTATCTTATCTAAGCTGGTTAGATTTTTCCAAAGATTAATATGCCTTTATTTATATAATTGTATCCCCCTACTCCTTCTACACCTCTTGAATTGTTAACATTAGATCCTATTCTTTCACCAAATAATCAATAAAAGGCTACCTCTAATCATCTTAATAAATTACATGAACTTAAGACTCTTATACAATGTTTTGGTAGTGAAATTGTAAACATCAAGAGGTAGAAAGCTTAGAATTACAAGCCTTGGTATCCCTATAACCAATTCAATCAGACCAATAAACCTCCTTAAGTTCTAAGGTAACTATCAAGATCAAGGAAAAATCACCAATGCTAGGCCTTATAATATCTATAATCCAAATGTTACTATATCTTCAAATGCTATTATTTTAGTTCAAAAAAATCTAGTCCAACATCAGTCATGGTGCCTTCCTTATGATCAGCTCCAAAATCAAATTATATACCCCAATGGTATGTTGAATCAAACTCCCATGGTGCAAAGTGTTCAAGCTTCTCAAAGTGTCCAAGCTTCTCAAGGTACTCAAACTTCTCAAACTCCACAAGTTGAAATTCCACGACAAGTATAATATAATCAATGGAAAGTGAAACCTGATTACATATTTATTAATTGGAAAGAAGGAGACTATTCTGATATGAATTAGTTTGGAGGTATAGGTAATATAGATACTCCTATGGAAGCTAACATAAGGGATTAAAAAATAGCAATAGAAGGTAATCAAGAGGTGATTAAAATACCTATTCCACCTTATAAAGTCTCTCAAGGGACTAATAGGCCTAATATATCCCCTAAAGTATAAAAAATCATAAAAAATATAATGTGAGAGTTGTTCCTTTACCTCAATCCTCACAAGCTCAAGATAGTGTTGTTACTCCTAACAGACAGCGAAAGGTTGGTAGTTATTATATCAAAATTGTTGATCAAATGACTAAGGATCATGTAAAAATTAACATGTGGGATATATTAACCATTATTAAACAAAATTATCTACTTCAATAATATATATCTAATCTCAACCGTACAGCTAGATTAGCAATGAAAGAGAGATTAGTCTTGATGAATGAAACTTAGCCTAAAAGAGGGAAACAAGTCAAAAGTGATAAGCCTCCTCATTTATATATTTATCTCATTATAGGTGAGTATTTGGATCATAATTTTATGATTGATAGTGGTTTTATTACCTTTGTAATGCATAAACAAGTGACTAATAAGCTAGGTCTAAAATATGAGCCAATCACTAAAGGAGTTTTGTAATTAGATGGATAGCCACCAATATTATAGGTATCATCAAATGCCTAAATTTAACTTTGCATTCTTGACCCACTTTTCTAATGCCTCGATATGTTTTTGTAATAGGCCTACCACCCCACTTTTACCTATGTCTATCTAGGGAATTTACAACCAAGATTGGGGGATACTTATCATTAGATTAGTTTTACATGGTTTTTAGGACTACGTATGGCACCAAAGTCAAGATAGAATTAGAACCAAATGCTAATAATCACATATAACCTTATTTACCTAAGGTCTCTAATGTTATATTCACTATTATTGATGAAAGAGATATCCATGTTAATCAACAACCAACTATTTCTATTGAAGGTATACCTTGTCTTTTTCTTGATGAGTGGGGAGATAAACACCATGAACATGATCCATATAAGTTCATGTAATAAGTATTCATAAGAGTGTATTTATAACATGAGTAAGGTTATTTTATTTCATATTTGGTCAAGCCTAGTGATCCCATGGATGGTCTATGGTAACTATTATTTGATGGATCAAGGAGCAATATTAATGTAAAACGTGGTGCAATGTTGGTGTCTCCTTCTAAATAAATGTACTATACCACTTTCATATTTCAATTTAGATGTGTTTATAATGTATAAAATTATAAATAATTTTTACATTACCTTCAGTGGGCTAGGAAAAGAGGAATGAAGTGATTACAAGTATTTGGTGGTAGTGAGTTGATTGTTCATCAAGTGAAAGGTCAAAATGTAACAAAGAACTCCTTATTAAAGTCTTAAAACATAGGGTTTTGTATCTTATAGAATATTTTGAGTCCTTACAAATACAATACATTCTAAGAGAGGAAAATAAACATGCTAATAGGTTAGATATAGTTGAATCTCAATTTGATATACCCAATGATTTTAAGAACACGAGATGTCAACTACATGTCAAGGTAGTAGTAAAACCTTCATTTCCTCATAATAATGTTAATTGGAAAGTCTATGATAGTGAAAAATAGGTCTTTCTCCAAGAACAGGCTGAGTTTTCCTAGAGAATTTAGTCCAAGTTTCATCACCAATATGGAGACTAGATTGTGCAACTAAGTTGAAACCAACTTCTTAAAGGCCTAGTGACACTTGAAAAAAATTTCAATGATGATGATCAAATGAATAAAGAAAGATAAGTATATCTACCAAGAAATATAATTATGAGAGGATCACCATCTTAAAATATGAAATTATAGCACTTGGAAAGGTATGTAAAAAGTAAGAGAGACTTGCATTCATTGAGTTATGCAAAGATTTTATTGATGTATTTTCTTGAAAGTATAGTGATCTAAAGGTTTTGATCCTAACATGTCTCAACACACTATAAAGATAGATGAAAATACCAAATTAGTGATAAAAAAATATAGATTCATATCAACCCAAAAATAGAGCCCCTTATGAGAAAATAATTGACTAATTTCATAGAGTCTAGCATCATCTTCCCCATCAAGCACTCATCTTGGGTTTCCAATCTAGACCTTATAAGGAAGAATAATGAAGAGATAAGGTTGTGTATAGATTTTAGGGAATTTAATATATTTTCATTGAATAATAATTATCCTTTAACTTCCATGGAATAAATATTATAGATGGTAGCAGGTTCTAAATGTTTATCCCTCCTTGATGTCTATTCAGGATATAATTAAATTTTGGTGCAATAGGAAGACAATAATAAGATATCTTTCACCAAAAAATGGGGTGCATATGCATATAATAAGATGCATTTTGGGTTGTTCAATGTTGTATCTACATTTAAAATATCCATGGAGATGGCATTTCAAGGTTTGATAAATGATATAGTGTTGATTTATCTTGATGACATCATAGTGTTCTCAAAGGATGCAAATGATCATTTGATTCATCTTAGATAGAGTTTTTAGAGATGTAGATAGTTTTGGGTCTCTCTCAATCCAAAATAATGTGTATTTTTAGTCCATTAAGGCACACTCTTGTGCCAAATTATCTTCAAGAAAGGTCTCTCCATCGATCCTAAAAGGGTAAGTGTTATCTTGTCTTTGTCACTAGCTAAGCACAAGAAAGGGCTGCAAATTTTATTGGGAAAATAAACTTCATTAGGAGATTCATACCTAATTTTTCTAATATTTTCAAGCCTCTAATATCCATGTTGAACAATAATCATAATTTTAGTTGGACTAGATAAGGAAGAGCTAATTTTGGTGCTATCACGTAAGTTATTGCTCAAACTTCAAAACTTGTAAACCCTAATTTCATAATGACTTTACCTTGTATGATTTGGGAATTGAATAATTCATCTCATCCATGTTTACATAATGAAATGAAAAAGGTATTGAACAATCCATTGATTTATTTAGACAATTTTTAGAAGACTATGAGGTAAGATACACTTTTGTAGAGAAGCAAGAGCTTGTTATTATAAGAAGCCTTAAAAAAATTAGGAATATTGTCTCTAAAACAAAATTACATGTGATAATGTCTCATCCAATCATCAAATACTTTATTTTGAGAAGATATTTGAATGATAAAAGGGCTAGTTGGATCACTAAATTCATGAAATATGATGTGGATATAAAAGTTTACAAGTTGGTAAAAGGAAAGGGAATGTGTGAGCACTTATTATCAAACTTGAAAGATAAAAAATAGGTTTTCCTATCACTCTAATATGACACTCAAACAACTATACTTCCTTATACCTTAATTTGGACACATTACATGATCAAGTTTCTCTAAATATGTGAGTGTCCACTAGGCCTAAACAAGGCTAAAAAGATACATTTTAGATTACAATCCATCCCATATGTTCTTGTGGATGGAATACTCTTTAGTAAGGATATTAATGGATTTATCCTAAGGTGTGTAGAGGCTGATCAAGTTGAGAGATTTTTGGTATAATTCTATTATGGACCATCAAATAGTCACTTTACACCAAGAACTATAGCACCAAAAGTGATGAGAGTTGGATTATTATTGTCCTAGATTATTCAAAGACTCATATGAATGGGTGATAAAGTGTCTCAAAAGTGTGTTTTCTTCATATAAAACAAAATCTTTCAGCC
Organism: Torreya grandis; assembly: GCA_037957365.1. Taxonomy (NCBI): domain Eukaryota; kingdom Viridiplantae; phylum Streptophyta; class Pinopsida; order Cupressales; family Taxaceae; genus Torreya; species Torreya grandis. The sequence goes on from JARHVA010002666.1 coordinate 1,267,564, forward strand.
CTCTCTCTCTATCCCATTTAAGTATACAAACCTTTCATGTAGTGGTATTTGGATTTCATAGGTATGATCAATCCTCCTTTAAGTGATGGTCATAAATGGGTGTTGACTACAAATAAATATTTTACTATATGGACAGAGGTTGTAGATCTCAAAGAATATAATGAAACTAATGTGGTATACTTTTATGAAGGCATAGTAACCATATTTGGGGTATCTTCTACACTTATCTCAAATAATGTAATGGATTTATTTGGTATTAGGATAAGTAAGTGGGTTGTGATGCATGGAATCCACCTAAGTACATCATCCATATACTACCATAAAGTAAATAGACTAGAAGATTCCACAAAAAAAAATCTAATTAGAATTTTCAAGAGGACTGTGGAGTAAAGTTAGAGAACATGGAACATAAAATTCAAGATAACCTTATAGGTTGATAGAATCACTCTTAAAAGAGCCACTAGAAACTCCCCTTACATGCTTGTGTATATAAAATAATATAATCTAACCATATCTCTTGAGTTACCACTTTTAGATCTTACACATCAATTTGAGATTATGGATAATGTTTCCATGGAGATTAGACTAGCTCAGTTGATGGAGCTAAAAGAAACAATCAATCATGGCATTCAAATTATGGAGTCTCACCAAGCTCAAACCAAGAGATATTTTAACAAAAGATTTATTCCAAGATAATTCCAAGAAGTTGACCATGTACTTAAATGGGATGAATATATGGCCAATCCTAGAAAACATACAAAGTTTGACACCTATGGAGTGGGCCCTATGACATCACTCATTACAAGCAACACAATGTTTTTTAGATCTCAAAACTTAATAGAGAATAATTACATATCCTAATAAATGGGATACACTTTAATAATTTTTATTAATATCATTCCTTCATCATGTACATAGTAAATTAGTATTTTATTTCTCCAAGTGATTCTAGCACGTCTACTTTGTTGTGTGTGTCCCTTAATTTGTTGTGTGTGTCTCATTTTGATTCAGGTGTTTGGAGGTACTTTCATTTTTTAGTTTTTTTCAAAATATAATGTCATGTTCAAGTTTAGTTTTGATATCATGGAGAAGTAATGTTCAGTGACTCCATGCCTAATGGGTTGTCTAAGGCTACTAGTCTAAATGTTTATCAGGCAAACTATCCCTAGAGGTGACCAAAAATGTTAGCTAATAAACAACCCTTAACCAAGGTATGTTCAAAATTAAGTGTTTAAGTTATATAACCTTATAAATTATACTTTTGAGAGTCGTGTCTTAGTTTCATGGTTTGGTGGTGTATGTCATCTTAAGGTCTATATAGATTCTTATTAGGATGACAGGGTCTATAATGTATGACTTGTCAAATCAATTTTATGTCATGATCTTTGAATAGGTTTTTTTCAATGTAGTTTAGAAAAATTTAAGGTAACTTTGGAAAGATTAAAATTAGTTTGTGAAATTCAAGGTATAATTGATGCATGGTGAAAACAATGAAGTATTGATCATCCAAGAGAGCATGGTCTTCCATAGTGGATAGTAGACTAGGAGATAAGCTAGTGAGATAAGAAATTTTTTCTTCACTAGCATTTTCAGGGGTTTAAGGTAATTTTGGATATATTGAGGTTTCATTTATCTTGTTCTATTACTTAATGCAATGTTGTAGTGTAACCCTTTGAGGATACACCAAGTGTGAAGGTAAAGTATCATACATAGAAGTCAAAGAGGTCTTTTTAGGCTCATTTGAAATTTTTTTAAGAGAATATTATATCTCTTTTTCCCATACACTTGGTCAAGGTATCAAAATACTTATTTTCTAATGAACACTCACCTTTAAAAAATGGCTTTGCTCATTTCTCTAACATTTGAACATAGTCTGATGTAAAAAATGACATGAAAAGAAGATGAAGAGATTCTTGGTATGTTACACCATCACCATAAAATCCAAGAGGAACTCCATTATCATATATTTCAATGCTTTAATAGGTTATTTTGGTATAATAAGCAAGTTTTCTTGATGAAGACAAGTTTAGAAGTGAATATGTAGCCTCAATATTGATCAAGAGGTCTCATTAAAAGGGTTTTAAAATTTATTATGGTATTATAATCCATCCAAAACCTCCTCCAACTTCCTTAATCTCAAAACCATGTAGATATAGAAGTTACAGATCTAAAAAAGGCAAAAAAATGTTCAGGGTCTCCATCAGGTTACTTGTAAGAGAAAAAGGCTTATTTTCATAATGTTGGTTCATAAAGGAGGAATTTTTCTAGACCAAATGACATTATGGGATTTTTAACACCCCTATTCCCTTAAAATAAATGGAAATAATTTTGGGATTAGGGGGTAGAGATTTATGAACTATCATTAACAAGTTAGCTACCTCTTAAACCCTATTAAACCCCAATATCTTAGTTTTTATCTTGAAATGACATGTCTATATTTTATGAATGCATGTAAATGGTTTTAAAGTGTATATTGGAGATCTAATGGTCCTTGAAACATCAAAATTAATACAAATTCCTAGTTATCATGGTTGTGATATCAAGAAATTTCATTATTTTGTTATTTTGGCTAACAAGCAGGGTTGTATAAGGTTGTGAGGTGTTTCCAAGAATGAATGGGATTGAAATAAAGTTAAAATGATATAAAAGACATCAAAAAATACAAATAATCTCTCCCACACAATGTATAGTTAGGCATCCAATGCAAGGAAGAGTGAAATGTGTAGGTATAGGTCTATATGGTTTGAGAATGTAAATTTTGTAGTTTTTTTATATTGTTGAGAGGTTTTAGGATTATGAAAGGAAAAAAAGAACATGATATGAAATTTTAAAAATAAACCACACACCATTCCATTATTACATAATATTCATCCCCAAAGTGATCTTTAAGTGTTGGTTTAACACACAGGCCTCAAATGCAAGACATACAGTCTTATAAACAAGCACATTTGATGTTTTGAGGGGTAATCTATTTGAAATTGTGTTTGAAACACTCATGTATAAGTTTATGGAATAATCAAGAAGCATAAAACAAGTGTTAAAACCCTATAATATCATCCTTGATAGGAATTTTTAGGTGGTAGGCTTAAGTCCATTGATCTAATGTTCTTGAACAAGGTTTCAAGAGTGCAAAAAGTAAGTAACATACTTAAAACCAAAAGGATGACTCCTAATGCATTATTTAGGTGTCCATGTTGGTTAAAAAACCTAAACCAATTCCATAAAACTCTTTCAAGATAATTATAATGGAAAATAATGAAAAAGATAAATGTTTTCATGCATGCATAAGTAGATTGTGTTAAGTATGTAGGCAGAGAGGAAAGGATCTTAAAAAATCCTAAGTATTTTCTCATTTATGAATATATTAAAATAGGTCACATAATATCTACCTTGATCTCAATACCATACAATAACATAATAGGTAGGGAAGTCCATTTAACTAATAGCTTTGAAATGGGTTTTAGGCTTGGAATAGGCACCTACAGGGATGCACATAGAAGGATGAAAGAGAGAGTGCCTTTTCTTTTTGAATTTTAAGTTTGTATATTTGTGTTGGTTATGAAAGACTATAGGTAATTTTTTAAGGATGATCACATGTAAATCTAAGATTATAAAATAACAAAAGATAATAATTAGGGTTAAAACCCTTAAACTGTCAAGAAACTCTTAGCATGGGATAAAGTAAGTGATAAGAGGTTTAACGAGTCAAATACTTTGTAAACCTTAAATAGACCTCATTGGGAATGTATAAATTATATAATAGGCATTTACAACCAAAAAATAGCATGAAAAGGGAATTTTGGCTCAAAACAGTCCTCTTGAATGCACACATATGGGTGTGCAAGCTTGAGAAGGTAAACTTTCTCACATGGGAGGTTGGTAGAGTAAATTAATGGGGTATAATGGTCTTAGGGTATGTTGGTAAGTTTTTAATACTCAAAATTCATGGCATTTGTTGATCAATCAAGGGCCTATACTCTATGAATAATCATTAAGAAGATTGGAGACCTAAAACTACCTTTTGTGCCCTAAAAGATCTTAATGACTATGTAGGTATCCAAATGGACTATAATATAAATTAAATTCCTTGAAAACATGATCCATAATCCTATCACATTGGAGTAAAAGCACATGAAAATGGTTGAGAAACTACATTTTCAATCTTGTTTACAAGTGTTTTAAATAAGGTCTTTTTAACTAATTTGATAGGTCCCTTAATCTTGGGCATAGGTATTATGACATCCTAAAAGCCATTATAGAGATCCCCATAGTGATATAACAAGTTTCAAGTCTCTATACGAAGCCAAGATGAAGACTTTCCTTGCTTACATTGAATTGTTGAAGTGGAAGACCTTCTTAAGGGCATAAATGGCATTAAGACACTTCATGACATCTATGTATGTATCTAATGACATATTTTTAAGGCTCTAAAAGTTATATACATGCTCATTCTAATGACTATAGGCAATTTTGAGAGCCTATTCATAGTCAGTCCACTAGTCATGTTATCGAGGACACTTAAAGAAGCATAATAGGACTCTATCAACTGTTCAAGCTTGCCTCAATATTGAACATGATATTGAAGACTCCTAATAGGAAAAAATACACTTGAAACACCAATGTAGAGGTTAGGAAACATGGACAAGATCACATACAACCCTCTCCAAACTCCTTGATAATAGACTATGACAACCTATTAGATAGCTAATCAATTAAAATATGATCTATAAGATTGGATAAAGGTTATATGATCTTATACAAGACCTACATGGAGTTGAAAAGATTATTGTGACAATATTCAAGCAAAGAATATACCTTGTATGATTGATAGACTTCTCTTCATTTCATTCCTTTAGATCAATCAAGCTTAGGCATGAAATTATAGGTTGTAATGATAGAGAACATAGTATGAAGAGATCTAAGTCTTAATTTTCATTCTCATCAATATGGGAGATGCATTTCAAGATCCAATAATGGTATATAAATATGATAAGAAGCTCAATATGTCATGTGTCAATATATCAACTTGTAACTCCTTAACCAAGAAAGGGTAATTTCAAGAGAGAAAATATGTTTCATAGGATATGAAGAGCCACTTCTATGCCACCTCTCATGAGACCATCATAAATACAATCCAACACATGTTTAATATGAGTGATACAACTATTTATTCCACATTTTATTGGCATTATAACTAGTTTCATGATAGAGGACAGTCATAATAGGCCTTCTAAACATCTCCTTATCTCTCTCTTCTCCATTATTCTATATATACTCCTAAAAATGACATTGTAAAGGATGATCCAAGATAATATGGTGAATCCCTACTTAAATTATGTTTTTTTAAAATTTTGAAGTGAATACAAATTGTATTTTGCCTTCTTCATCTCAAATTTAGTGTGTTCATGGTGAATTATTGATGAAATATAGTGTTGATGTTCGGTCTCCTTACATTTTTCATCTTCATTCTTGCCTATTTGTGAGTAAGTTATCTTATTTTAGGTCATATAATGTGTATAAAGTGGTTAAGTAAATGTTAATTTTAGAAAACCTTTATTAGTTCCTCAATCTAAGCCTCTTGATTGTCCCCCTTATTTCTTGTATCAACTACAACCTCCATATTGAAATACTTATGATAGAGAACTATTTGAAGTTTTATAATTAGATTTAGACTTGTTTTATTTTTCTTTATCAACTCATATACCATAGGTGGAGACCTAAAATTTTGTGCATCACCCCTTCCTCCTATTTACTTTCAAATTTATCTTTCCCTTTTCCTTGAAATTTGACTAGGTGTAATGATAGTATAGGTGTAGCATCAAGGGAGACATCCCTCTTTAGAGGTTCTCTTTAGTCATAGGCCACCCATAGCCTTAGAGAGTTCCCATTATGTCAATTGAGTGAGGAGACATGAAACACCTCCTTAGAGGGTGTAACTCAAAGTGATAATAGACGACACCCTAAACTATCTTATTTTTATTATGATCATCTACAAAGCATATTCATCATTATAAACACAATCCCCATTTCTCCAATATATCTCCCTCATCTTAATCACACATATAGTTAGTCTTGAGATTTCATACTTACCTATGAGCAAGTCTAAGCATTGTATTTTGTAACTAAAGTGTAAGATTCTTTGTGTCCATCACCTACATCACTCATGTTTGGTTATTATGAATCCATATGGAAGAAGAATGGAAAAATCCATAAAATTTAAAATCCAAATCATTAAAAAAATGTAATGATCAAAAGTCAAAAATAAATATTCAAAAGACAAAATCATGCCAAAAGGTATGATCCTTCTTTGTCAAAACTCTTATTCTAGTTGAAGCTCAAACTCCATAATTGGCCTTGTGATAGAGTTGAAGTTCATTAGGGCGTGATAGGCTAGTAGAATAGGATATGAGGTCTCATTAATATATATAGTTCCACCTAATTTCTCACATAAGTACCCAATCTTTATAGTATACTAATGACTATATAAAGGGTTCTGAGGAATGGGGAACACATCTTGGGAAGGTAGGCCCATTTTAATTTTTCTATAAATAATATTTGTGAGATGATCCAGGTACTTCACTCATTAACTAACAAATTTGTGTCTACTAGTAAGAGTATCTTAAGTCTTTGCTGTCAAAAAAAATCTTAGCACTTGCACATTTGATTAGTATGTTTCATTTCTGATAAGGATTACTATAACACTTATGTCATTCTTTCCATTTCCTTTTTCCATAATATCATTTTTGATATTCTCTTTAATACATATATCTTTTTACCTAATCATAACTCTTTAGTTATCCTTTTATGAGTTTCATAATAAGACCTTGGATAGGACCAGGCCTTCCTCAAAAATTTCCCTTCTCAAAAATAATTTCCATTTTTATCAGTTATCCTTTTGTGACTTGTAGTGTAAGAACATTGATAGGACAAGGCCTTCCTCACAAAATATCCTTCTCTCTTGTACAAACTAAATTCCATGTTCCATCACAAAATAACTTTACTCTTTCACATTATAAATTAACACAAACCCTAAGTTTGATTTATCACTTTTATTTTCATGTATTTCACATCTCTCTTGGTTTTCATATCCTTGTTTACACTGACATATCCTTGTTTTTGTTTACATAAATGTTTCTTATCTACATATACTTGTTTTTATTTTTACCTTATATTGGTATTTCTTATTTACATTATTTTTATTGTTCATTACATTTTATTCACTTTTGATATCTCTCACATGTGTTATCTTTTAAACATGGGTTTTACATTTTAATTTTATCCCTATTTTCTCTTTTATTTATTTCTTTATCTTTATTTTTTACCATGCATTTGTTCATATTTTATATAAAATATTAAACACATACATCATACATTTTCCCATAGAATATAAATATTAACACATGCTAAAAATAAAATAAATATATCCATGAGTCATCCAAATAACACACACACACACACACATATATATGGCTCAAAATATTTGATACAATATCACATGATAGGTTCATATTATAAAAATAGATCAATAGATGTGGTCCACCATGCTTGTTTAACGGTGGATATGCTACACTACCCATATAATCTTATGACTAATGTATATGAATAGTTTAATAAATTGAATTTATGTGTGACTATAGTCCATCCACATATCCATATAGATGGGCCACCTAGATTTTCACCTATGCTAATTATATAGCTATCACAAAATGTGTTACTCAATGTAGGGAAATTGGTTACCATGATTTTATCTCACCATCACCTACTCCTAGTGGTAATACCACATGTGTTGCATCAGATAGTGTCCACAACTCTTGAACTACCTCATCAACCAATCAGAACCAATTAGCATAAATATGGGATGAGGTTATCATAGGATCAATCATATATGCCATATCATGTTGAGGTATCACATCATCCAATATATCATGATGTGTTCTCTCAACCATGGTTGACCATCTAGCATCCTCTATTATAACATCTATAAAATGTAAACCAAAACTACATTAGATCTCACATGTATATATTTAAAATATTACATCTATCTAGCATGTATATCAATCTATTTATTATCATAATTTCATAAAAATATAGGTTACTTACCAATAGTAGCCCCATATTCTTGACCACCAAGTACCTCATCTAAAACATGGCTTAGAGGTGGTGAAAAAAATATATAATAGCGAGGTTGAATAACATAAGCTTGATGTGTTCCATTACAAATATACCTCATAATCGACTAACTATGTATGGGTTATATTAATGGATCTCCATGTGGTAATACATATGGCAGTGCTTGTGGTGGTGGTTATGGTTATGTATGTAAATGCACTAGATCTTTATTTTGTTTCTATCATTTGCATGGTCTCTTTAACATCTATTATTATGAAATAATAGTAACATCTACTCCTCTTCCAACCACCACTAGATCCCCTCTCTATTATCAACATCATCATCCCCCATATCTTAGCTAGCACAAATGTATGACAAGAACATTTGTTGGTATTATTGTACCCCATGTGTCATGATGTTCCATTTCATGGCATGCCCAAAACACTAGAACATATATAAGATCTTCCAAGTGTGGCAATCTGAATTATCTTGGTGATTGAGGAACCAGATGTGGTTCCACACACTAAGGATAGTATCATATAATCCTCACATGAATTTGTGCCTAAAAATGACTTATCCATGAGGTTAAATTATCTACCATGCCTTGAGACAACCATAAAATAATATCTCCATATTTGTTTGTCTATAATGCTAGGGCATGTGGTACAACATGTAACATATGATCTTGTGCCCAAAGTGTACACACAATAGGGTAACATCTATTACATGTGGTAATCACATAGGTTGATACATCATAAATCTCTCATAAATACAATTACTCAATAAAATAATAGGTCCCATCATCATCTATCCTTATGATAATATGCCATAAAAATCATGTACTAACTACACCCAAATCATAGTTCCCAATCATACATCATTCCCTACTCCAACATGGAGCGGCATAGTTAACAATATATAGTGAGACCTTCCCATCCAACTTGTGATAGATCACATGAGATATCAAAAGTATAATAATGGCCTTATAGATGTCCATAATTATTGACACATATACATCAAATAGACACACTCACAAGCCCACATGATTATATCTCTCTAATCTAATTACCTATAAAGTTAAGGTTCATCTTGTTGCATCTATCTATATTGTATTGTAAACTTTAGGGATGTTTACAATTCAAAATCATAATAATGCATGGATATCCTCTAGGTAAATACCCACCTCAATGTTATCCTCATCCACCCCCACCTAAAAATGTGAGTTACTCACTACCAAGTTCCTAATAATATGGTGAATAACTCAACACTAAGTGGAATCCAACATATCTCTATAATACCACCAAAACCTAATGCAATCAACTATGTTCAATCTATCATCAGATATCTCTCAAGTAGATTAGGTAGCCAAATCATATCTACTAATCTCCATAGTCTTTGTCACCTCTAAAAAATATCAAACCATAAAGCATGTATTAGCTCTATATCCCAAATAATAATCCAACATAATTTAAAAACTCAAAAATATAAAAAATTACTATACCTAACTACTTCACTAACCTAATTTACCTTTTATTCACCATTCCTAACTACATCATCCAAATTTTTATACTAACTTAGCCACTCCTTACTCAAACCTACTAGGTTGGCCGACTTATATAATAAGTCAACAAACCTATCTTTCTACTAAGTTTTCTGTGAAATATGTTGTCAACCACCCTTACTAAAACCTACTAGATCAACCACCTTATATACTAGGTTGGCCACCCTATCTTTCTACTAATTTTTCCATGGCATATGCTTTTAGCCATCTTTCCTCATTTCCTACTAGGTCAGCCACCTTATATACTAAGTCTACAACCCTATTTTTCTAAGTTGGCCATGGCATACACTGTTGGCCACCCTTGATATTTTCAACTAGATCAGCCACCTTAAACACTACCAACCACTATAAGCGACATCTAGGTCAAACAATTGATATGTAATGAAACACCTAACCAAACCTATCCAAATCAACTAAGTCAATCAAGTTGATCCCATTCAATTTGTGCAATGATTTTTAACTAGCTCTTCATTAATGCCCTAGATCTAATTTTTCATCTTTTGACTCCTACCTACTATTATTCATAATTTTTATTGTAATACTAACATTTTTGGGGAAAATTCCATTCACAAATCACCTTAGCACCTAATTTTCCTAACCTAGTTCATTTTAATTAAAAAAATTCTAAGAAATTGTATTAAATTCACCACATACATAGACTATATTAGTAGTATCTATAATTCATTCTCTTTCTCATACGCTATCAGAGTTGTTGCCAGAATCTAGATAATGCAAATGCAATGGAGACGTGATCACATGAGATGAATAAAGTGCACACCACATAGATGCTAAAGCAATTTGAAATTATACAAGAAGATAAATTACACAAGACAAAATGGATAAAACCAAAATCTGTTTAACATGAGATGGCCAAAGTGAAGAATACATATAGGAGAGCACGTAAGTAAATCCTGTAAAAAAGGTGGCCAAGGCACCCCAAGAATAGACTGTAACTCCTCCATGAAAGGTGGTGACAAGGTGATAAGAATAGAGAAGTAACTCCCATCAAGGGAGTTACTTATGACATTCTTATGACACCTATGACACACATCTCCACATAAGCTAGCCTATCCCACAAATATAGGAAAACTCTATGTAAGCACAAGAAATACAATTTCCCTAATTAAAAAATAGGGAAAAATAAAAACCTACACTAATACCCCCCCATAAGTGCAGCTTAGGTGGGTAGTGTGGAAATATAAAATGGGTCCCAACAACTAGGCTTGATGAGGTACCCATGTACAAATGCAATCTCCCATAAGATAGAGAAAAGGAGAAAACTCGTAGGAAAAAACTCCCCCCAAAAGAGAGACATAAAAGAAATGAAGAGGCTAGAAGGCCCCCCTAAAGATGATGCTACTACAGATGTAGACCGCACCCCAAGAAGAGCTCATAGATGAATGAACTTGCTCTCAGTGAAAGGTTTGGTGAAGATATTTGCAACCTACTCTAAAGACTGGCAAAAGATTAAGTCAATGACCTAACTATGAATAAGCTCCCGAATGAAATGCATGTGAATCTCTATGTGCTTGGTCCATTGGTGCTGAACTGGATTCTTGCAAATCTGAATGGTACTCTAGTTGTCACAATAAATGATGGTGGGCTGCCTGATAGGAATGCCAAACTCAAAAAAAATCCCATGAATCCAAATAGCCTCAGTAGCTACATAAATAGCTCCCCTATATTCTACCTCTGTGTATGATATAGCAATAGCATTCTGCTTCTTGCTAGACTAACTGATAAGACCACAACCTAGAGAGTAACTATAACTAGAAGTGGACTTGTGAGTCTGTGAATCACTAGCCCAGTCTAAATCTATATATCCAACCAAATCAACCTCTATGCCAAATCTGTAATGAATCCCACATCTCTGTGAACCCTGTATGTAATGCAAGATCCTCTTAGCTACTTTCCTATGCATCTCATGAGGTTCTTGCATGAATCTAGAGACAAGTCCCACTGTATATGATATTTTAGGCTTGGTGTGAGTCAAGTAGATGAGACTACCAACAATTTATCGATACTGAGTGGCATCAACCAATGGTGAAGAATAGTCAACCTTCCTGATAGAAAGGGAGTCAAAGATGGCTTGTAATTAGCCATGTGAAATAGAGCTAATAAGTCAAGGGCATACTTAGGTTGTGTAAGAGAAATCATTAAATCTAACTGTGAGATTTCAATGCCAAGGAAGTAGTGTAACAAACCCAAGTCTATCATGTCAAATATATCTTGGAGAGATGCCTTCAATGCTGCAATAGCCGATAAAGAACTCCTGGTGAACAAAAGGCCATCAATATATAGAACCAAAAATAGGAGCAAATCATCTTGCTGCAAGAAGTAGACATTGGGATCAAAATGGCACCTTGTGAAACCTGCTATGAGAAGGAAGGAATCCATCTTGGCATACCAAGATTGAGGGGCCTATTTGAGGCCATAGATAGATTTCCTAAGTCTACATACTAAGGAAGAATCTTGAACAAATCTTGGCAGTTACTCCATGTAAATCTCTTCCTCTAGGTCTCTGTGAAGAAAGGCACTCTTCACATCCATCTGGTGCACATCCCAACCATGTGTTGTGGTAATAGCCAAGGTGAGTCAAATATAAGTCATCTTTTCAATGGGTGCAAAGGTCTCTAAGTAGTCAATGCCTGCCACCTGTGAGAAACCCTTGGTGACTAATCGTGCCTTGTACTTATCAACTGACCCATTTACTACAAACTTGGTCTGATATATCCACCTACATTGAACCATCTTTCTTCCCTTAGGAAGTGAAGTCAAATCACAAGTGTGATTTTTGATTAAGGAAGAATATTCTTCTTGCATAGCACTATCCCACTCAAGTACCCCTGATGCCTCTCAAAAAGTCTATGGATTTGAAACTAAAACAAAGAAGGCATGTGGATCTCTCTAAAAATCCACCCTAGTATGTTTGTCATTTGCGAGATCTATTGCCCAAGTGCCAGCACGCTCAAGTGTTTTTTTGGCCCAAAGTGGCACAAAAGTGGGTGAGTTAGGTGCTAACTCCTCATCCTCTGACTGACTAGAGGTGGATGACTCTGCATCATTGTCCTCACTGTCTAAACTGGAAGAAGAAGAAGATGTCTCTAGCTCAAGAACTTGTTATGGCTGATCTGAATCTAATGAGGAATCATCATGAAGAAGTAGATCTAAAGATGGAGAAGAAGTGTCAAGTGTTGAGTCTCTAGGACTTTCCTAAAGATGGACACTTCTCTCGATGAACAACTCATGAGTGATAGGATCTAGAAGATGATACCCCTTAATACCATCCAGATATCCTACAAAGATGTAAGGCTTGGACTGACATTCCATATCTTTGCATTTCTTCTTTAGAATGCGGGCCATGGTTGGGGATCTGAAAACCCTAAGGTGCTCAACATTAGGTTTCCTTTTATGCTAAGCTTCAAAGGGTGTTATCCCTTTCAAAGCTTTGTGAGGAACCCTGTTTTGAATGTAGCAAGCACAATTGATGGCTTCAGCCTACTACTATAGTGCTAAAGATTTGGAGTGAATCATACAGCTACCCATCTCTTTCAAGAACCTATTTTTGCATTCTGTAAACCCATTCTATGAAGCACTATAAGTGACTGTGCAATACAAATCAATCCCCTCTGTGGTGCAAAATTGCTCAAACCTATTGCTGACATACTCCCCTCCATTATCAGTTTGAAGAACCTTGATGGATTTCTCACTTTGTTTTTCAACAAGAGCCTTGAAGTCTATAAAATTTTCAAACACTTCAGACTTTTGTTTGAGAAAATATATCCAAGTTTACCTAGAGAAATCATCAATGAAAGTGATGATGTACTTGGCCCTTGTGAAAGATGGTTTAGGAAAGGGTCCTGATACATCACTGTGGACTAACTCCAAAGGTTGTGAAGCCCTCCAAGCTTTGCCTTTGTCAAATTTTGCTTCAGGATGCTTCCCAAGGGAGCACCCCTCACAAAGTCCTTTTGAGAATTGGACACGAGGCAAGCTAATGAGCATGTCATGTTTGAAAAGTTGCTCAAGGAAGTGGTAGTTAAGGTGGCCAAACCGCTCATGCCATAGTTTGCTAACTCCATCTAAATGAGTCAGAAATGCTATTGGAGAAGAATCTGGTGCAAAATGTGAGGTGTATAACCTTGCTTGGTCATCTACCCTACCCACTACCACTATAGTATCACTATGAAACTCCCTGATAGCCATTGAATCTGGTGAAAACTCAACTGTCATGCCCTGACCAATGTGAGTGATTTGGTACACTGATAGGAGATTGGTTGAAAAAGAAGGAATACTTAGAAAATTATTGACTGTTCTTCCTTCCATTTCAACTAACCCTCTCCTTGTAATAGAAACTGATGTGTCATCACCCAAACTAATTGAAGTCATGCTACAAGACTCTAAAGAAGAAAACTCAACTAGTGAAGAGCCCATGTGGTTAGAAGCACCCAAATAAATGACCCATGATGATGTAGAAGCTGTAGTAGCTATAAGGGCCTTGCCCTTTTCTTTGTCCTTACCCTTGCCTTTTGCCTTGGTAGAATCTTGGGTAGATGAATTCTGCTTGATGGACTCAAGAACACCTATGTTGTGCTTCTCTAGAAGATGAGTTAGGTGATCTATTTATTTCTTCATGCATTTGTGTTCATCATACCCTATCTTTTTACAATAGGCACACTTAACCTTCTCCTTCTTAGGTTTAGCATTGGAGGATGAAGACTCAGTGTTGTCTTTGGTAGGATTGTTATTTTCTTTCTTCTTCTCCTGTTCCTTGTTCTTTTTCTTCTTTTCCTTTATTGATGTCTTATCCTTACTATTTCTAGCTATCAAATCTTAGGGTTGAGTAGACTTTATTGTGCCCATTTTAATTAGCTTATCTTGCTCCCTAGTCAAGTTGGCAATGAATTAATCCAAAGAAGGCATTTTTTATGTAGTGCCAAGAGCACTTTTGTGGCATGGAAAGTGGAGACAAAGACTGAATAGCTTGGACCTAACTTTGAGAGAATAAAAAGGATGAGTTGATCACATTCTTCCCTCTCTTACATTCTTTCAATTGCAATCTAAGGGCCTTAAACTTAGTGAAGAAATCTTGTAGGGTGTCAAAGTTGTTAGGACTTAAACTTATGAGTTTGTTTTCGAGCTCATGACCTCTCATCTCATCAAGCTTCCTAAATAAGAGTTCTAAGGTGTCCCATATGTCTTTGGGAGTCTTGGAGGTTTATAAATGGAAGATAAGTTCTAGAGACATGGACAAGCTTAGTAATCCATAAGCTTCATCACTATGATTGTACCACTTGACCTTTTCAGCATCAGTGTTGGGTTCTACTTCAGTACCCATGGTGATCCTATACAACCCTTTGCTTCTAAGAATGATTGATATTTTAAACTTTCATTAATGATAGTTGAAGGGTGTTAGGGGTTTAAGTTGAAAAGAATCCATTTTAAGCTAAATTTAGGTGAAGTTGTGTTGATTACAATTTGTGAATTTATGTAAAAAGGAGAATGAAAGCAAAGATTTGTAAGTTGTGAAAAATAATCACACCACCCTAAAATGTTAAGTCCCCCCCCCAAATATGCAAGTGTATGCTCAAAATACATTGGGCTCATTCGAGAATGTGTCTTAGAGCAATCAGTGTAAGACATAAAGCAAACAGGACATCGAACTCAACCGAAAATGCATCTCGAGAGACCCAAATTTTAGGCACTTTATAAACTATTGCATTTTTGACAAATAACAAGTCTAAACTATAAATAATTGAATTAAAAACACTTTTGCAAAAAATGGCACCCAAAACTGAGCTACTATTTGCAAGATATTAAAGATTTAATTTCCTGTAAACTAGTGTTTTTGCAAAAAAATAGCACTAAAACATTAAAAAAATGCTTGTTTTGAGAGATAAAGTGGCCTTCAAACCACTCATTGGATTTAGCACAGAGTGAGGAAACCAAAGGAGGTCTTTGTGAGGGGGAATTGGCCTCCTACCAACTCAGGCCTCACCTTTCATCTTCATAGGTTGAAGATACGAGTTTTTTTTTTAAAACCTCTAAATTGCTCTTTTTAAAAATGTTTTCAACTTAATTATTTTCTAGCATACTAAATGACATTGTAAAGTCATTAAAGTTAGAAAAAATTTAGAAAAACAATTACCAATGCTCAGTTCAAGACGCCATGGACTTCTTTTACCTTTTTTCCACCCTCCATGTGGCTACAACTTTTAGATCCATGACCAGAAGCTTAGGCCACGACTATTAGCATGGCATTGCTATAGAAAGGACTGTCTAACCAAAAGAGTGTCCAGCATGGCCTTGGGGCACAATGATTGACCATGGTTAGAGATCACATGCCTCACAAGATGATTGGGTAGCGCCTGGACTGACTGCATGGCATGTTACTCCTCCCTCTCCTTGCTCCCTACACACAACAATGGCACTTGAGTGCATCAATCCCACAGATCTTTATCTATAAACAGCATTGTCAACTAGTGGTTACTCAACATTCTTGACGCTTGAGTGCCCACAGGACCCAAGGGCAAGATCTGAATGGAAGCAGGCAAGGTGCTCACTACCTTTGAAATGGAGAAGTCAATCTGTACAAATTCAATGTAAAAGCTAATGCCTTTAGATTTGAAATGGAGAAAAAAATAGTCCAAAGTAGGTTTACCTCCTCCAATGTAGATATCTAAAGGGTAGATCTGGGTGGCTCTCAATAGAAGTAATTTTTTTTTAACAAAATTTTATATAGATTTGCATGAGTTTTCAAGAAACTCTACCAAAACTCTCAAATGCAACGGAATTAAACAAAAAGCTACTAAGAAAGCAAAGTAAGAATTTTAGAATAAAATAATAACATAACTAGACACACTATTATCAAGGTGGCTCTAATACCATATCAGAGTTGTTATTAGAATCTGGATAATGTGAATGCAATGGAGATGTGATCACACGAGATGAAGCAAGTGCACACCACATAGATGCTAAAGCAATTTGAAATTATACAAGAAGATAAATTGCACAAGACAAACTAGAGAAAACCAAAATCTAATTAACATGAGATGGCCAAAGTGAAGAATACATATAAGAGAGCACGTAAGTAACTCCTCCACAAAAGGTGGCCAAGGCACCCCAAGAATAGATTGTAACTCCTCTATGAAAGGTGGTGACAAGGTGCTAAGAATAGAGAAGTAACTCCCATCAAGGGAGTTACTTATGACATTCTTATGACACATATGACACATCTATGACACACATCTCCACATAAGCTAGTCTATCCCACAAATGTAGGAAAACTCCATGTAAGCACAAGAAATACAATTTCCCTAATTAAAAAATAGGGAAAAATAAAAACCTACACTAATATACTCATCCTCACATCCAAGCCATCATCTCTCTCATCACTAATTATGGTCACACATAGCTCTATTTTTCAATATTATAAAATGTACAAATGATTAGATAATTACCCTTTTATAAATAAAAATTGAAACTTTTAATCTTGTAGTTATTTACCTAAAAAATATATATATTACTTGTAACTTTGATTCTGTAAACTCTTTTTACAAACTGATAGAATTTATATAATCCTCATAACATAGATAATTTATTATTTCTAACAACATATTTTTTTCAAAAGTTTAAAATTTTATCTTATTTTTCAAGTCCATCTATTGATTTCATACACTGGATGCATCTTCTATCTTCTTCTCATGTAGCTCTCATTGAATAGAAACAAGGTAAGATAATGTATGTATTTACAAATCATTTACTTTCATTTTTTTTTCACTTTAACTATAATTTGTAATCTCAATTTTGTGCATTTTTATGTTCATTCTTGAAGCACCATCCCATGTTAAACCTATGTGATACATGATGAGCTTAGAGTGGGGCATAAGTATATACAAAATATTTTTAAACTTTATTTAATTCTTTCTCTCTTGTAGGGAACTATCAAGTTTATATCCATCGGAGTGCACACCTTAAAGGATGTACTAAGAAAGGGGTGGGAAGACCATTAGTGCTTCATAAGATCATTGGTCAACTCTATAACTACCTAAGCCCATTATGAATCCCACTTATCTAATTCCCCAACAAAAACCCCCATTTATCCATTGCCCTAAGCAATTCTCCTTTCAAGTATCCCCTAACTAAGAAAATTCCCTTTTCTCTTACTAATTCTATAGGGTTAACCCTATTAAAAAAGTTAAAGTATAAATTATTTTTGTGTCCAACATGCCCCCTTTTCATAATAAATAGGGAACTCCTCTTTTAAAAAATAGAAACTAGAGTTTCCAGACCCATTCTTGCATTTTACTTAGCCCCACCTATACCAAGTCTTTAAAATCACATGTTAACCTATTTTTATCCTTGATTAAATGGTGTGGATAATGACTAATTGATCCAAATTATAGGCCTCATAAGTTTATGAAATATACCAATGATAATCTATCTATAATCCATGGTTAGGATAGGCCTTCTTACTTTGAATGTTTAACACATTGATTTTGTAGGCTTACCCTTACTTAGAAGTTCTCAAAGTCTCATCCTTGTTCATGGTGTGTCAAATCCTAGAGTGTTATGTGGCATTACAAATCCTAGAGGGTGTCTAGGTGAGTAGATAATTTATAGTTATTCCTTTTACTTTCGCTTAGTCCTTTTCTATTTTTTCCATATAATATTCCACATGTTGAAGTCTAGGCACTATGCAACTTCAAGATATTTGGCTAACAAGTAGTCATAGGTTTCATAATAATAATGTGCCATGTTGTTAGTGTCAAATGTGTAAGTCTCCTAGACTTCATAGAGATGTTAGATCTTGGGAGAACATGATACAATCATTTAGTACCACAAGGTTTGTTTTTAGATGCATTAGTCTCTTAGACCTATTAGAGATGTCAGACCATAAGAGATCTTGATGTAATCTATAAGTGCCACATGACCCAAAATCACATATAATTAGTACTCCATCCAATCACCCCACATGAAATGACAGTGACCAATATCCCATACCTAACATTGATGTTAGATCTCAAGGGAGCCTAACCCAACTAGTGAATGTTATGTCAACTAATGATAGAGTGGTTGATCTCTTGGTCTTGATAGATATGTTAGAACATAGGAGAGCCCAACCAAATAAAAATATGCCACATATGCTAAAGGTCAATAGTTATTGAATTTGACTAATGAATCTCTCATCACTATCAGACTTATCAATATCCTAGTCTGATAAAGATGTTAAATCCCAGGAGAGCCTAACACAATAAGGGAGTACCATGTGACTTATGGTTAGAAGAGTTAGTCTCCTTTTTTTTGATAGATATGTCAAAATCTAGGAGAACCTGATGTATCATAACATGTGAGGTATAATCAAATAATTTAGTAGGTGGGCCCCTAAAGGCCCTAGGATTGCTATAATGAAACACAAGTGAAACCATAGGTAATATAATTAGAGGATGCCACATGTCCCTAGCTGACATCTCATCCCCCTCAAATATATAACAATAAAGTGTTTAGATGTGCTTAGGTATCGACCATTAATGTGATGACCATTCACGAGGTGACAAGTGGTGTGAACTCAGATCTCCTAAGAAGGATGAGGTGGTGGTACACCTACCCCACTTTGAGCATTGATGAAGTGGAAAATTAGACCCTGAATGGATAATTTAAAAATATCACAATACCTTTACTAGATTTGGTAAGTGGCACATAATCATATGCTCTAAATTTAACTTTAGATCAGGAAATCAAGTGGAATATTGAGCCACCCACTCAAATTTGAATCCATAATGAATGATCTTCCAAATTCCTTTTAATGTAGCAGATGAATGTTGGTTTTTATAGTTATTTCAAGGAAATATCATTAGCCATTATATCTTCAGACTCCCAAATTCAGCCTCCTTGATTTTTGCTTCCACCTTCTACTTTCACTACCTTCTCTTTCAACTAAATATTTTTTACCAAATTTCATCTAGCTACAATGGCTACTTCATCTTCAAACCCCAAAGTTGAGCTTGAAAATAAGGAAACTTTGTTCTCAGATGGTTCAACCCAATTTAAACATTATAAAAAAATATTCAAGACCATTGACCAAGTGCCCAAAGATTCAATTATTGTTGATGATGATCAAGATAAACTTGAATATGCCATGCAATCATACCAAAAGTATGACCTATACTGAGCTACAACCAAGCCTAAATTCCTACCCTATGTTAACTTATTGAATAAGTTTATCCTCAATGTCAAGTGGGTTCATACTAGTGTTCATGATTTGGTCTACCCATCCGACTCTTGACACCAGATTTATGACATCTCAAGCATGACCTACAAATCCTATCATAATTTTCTAGACCCCACTTTTTCATATGATTGGATGGTGATGTAAACCTGGATTGACAACTTCTAAATCTACAACTTCCTTAAGAACTAGGTAGATAAATTGGATGCTAAATGTGTGAACAAGGAGGATGTCAATGCATACATGGTCTACACCTTCAAGGAGGAGATATGGATTGGTATGATCATGTTGAACTAGTTTTTTGGGGCCCTAGATTACCTTTATGTCAACATATTATGGGTGTCCCTATTTCACGTGATCATAGATGGCTCCCATGTCCTTGATCTAAGAGAAATGGTTAACTTTAACATGTTCAAATCCATAGTAGATGCATGAGTAGGGGAACACTTTTACATGATGATATATCCTACATGTGTAGTCTATAAGACACTCACTTTCAATCCCTCTACCTTTTGTATATGGGTTCTTAATTTCCCTATGGTCTATGTAGTTTTCTACAAACTATATGGACACTAATATGAAAACAACATACATGACATTTGTGAGTGTTTCTACCTAGGGGTATATAGTGTGATCAACAAGGCCCATATGCCTCATCTATAAAAAAATTATAGACTCACTAGCTCCCATCAAAGATTATTGATATCTCTTAGAGGACATAATCATCTGGGTCATAGGCATTCTTAATGAGACCCTTTGTTTACCCTATCACATCCTAGATCACCTTTATGAGATGAACATTGCTTATTAATTAGTAGAGAGCATTTTTAGATGTTGTATCAGTCACCAAAAAAAGGCATGGCCACCTCTTTTGATAATCATCTATCACCATGTGTACCAATCTATCCCTCCCTTGTAGAATATGGTGACTAGCTGAGACTCTTTGGCCTTGGATAGAGCCAAATTATGAGACTAGGACCTAAACACAATGTTCCAATCCCATTTATAAAAGTATTTAGTTTTCCTCAACCTCAATTATAGCCATTATCCATATGATGATGACAAGTTATAAATAAACATTGAGGATGACAAAGAGGTTCTTTCAAGGATTAAATTTTATTCTAATGAGAAGGGTAAGAAGGTCTTGACTAAGCCCTCCCTGATCCCCTCTAAATTTTCTCAGTCTTCATGGTATATCACCCCAACTCCATCCAAAATTTCTATAAGAATCCTACAAGGGATCCCACTACCTTCTCATCCATGACCGGTTCCTCTACCCACTATGGCTCTACCTCCTTCACCTCTATAAACTCAAGTGCCTGAGCCGTAGCCAAGTCAAATTCATGTGACTCAGCAATAAGTAGCCTAATTATAG
Organism: Torreya grandis; assembly: GCA_037957365.1. NCBI lineage: Eukaryota > Viridiplantae > Streptophyta > Pinopsida > Cupressales > Taxaceae > Torreya > Torreya grandis. The sequence goes on from JARHVA010002666.1 coordinate 1,288,837, forward strand.
GCAATTCCATAATAGATGCCTCAACCTTAAGACACTCAAGCTTTGAGGTTTGACATCAATAATAGCCCAAAAATAAACCTAAATTAGGATCAATAATAGGCACCAATATAATTTCATCCCCTGACCCCCTCTGCTTTCCAACTAACTCTTATGGCAGCACCCCTTTTCCTAATTCCACCTCCTCCATTCTTTGCCCAAACATCTATAGCCTCCACCATACCTAGCATCCCACCTTCTTCATTTCCATCTACCCCTTCCATCCCTAACTTATATCTTTCTTGGTTCCCCCACTAACAATTCTTTAAATTTAGGTTCCTACAAGTGCCTCATATCTACTAAAGTAAGTGCACCATATCTAATTATTCTTCTGAAAACATAATGAATCTCATAGTTGACCCCTATGACCCTTGTTATGGTATCTCCATCTACAATAATTTTGGGAGCTAACCTAGGTAAAAGGTCAAGGAAAAATCAAAAGGTAGTTCACACTCAACTCATAATATAGGTACCAACTACTCCAATTATACCTCCCACTCTAATATCTTCTACTCCCACATCATCATCCCCATTGGCTCCTCTCATAACTCCATAAACACTTTTTACATCACCTCAACCACCCAAGGATTTTGCTTTAATTATCCAATATCATCCCTTCTACTAAATATCCCCTCCCAAGAGTCATTTTCCCTCAAGTATGCATGACCTAGAATTAGTGACAAGCACAGATGTTCCTTTGGGCCTTTAGATTAATTTTCCCCCTTTCTTCCCCATGCATTTTCCTTCATTGATTTCATCATTCACTCCTTCCAATTTTTCCATTCCTCCTCCAGCTCATCCTTTACCTATCACTACCATCTTTGCCACCCTACCAACACCTCCCAAGACCTAGGGAATGGTACTAGTATTGCAAGTTCAAGAAATGATGATGTAAGGTACCCCATAAGTATAATAAGATTTTAACCACACCGTGGGGAGAATGTATAGAATCTTTACCCATAAATTCATGAAATAGGGACACCTTATGGCCTAGTAGACCCAACAAGACTTATTCTCTCTCACCAAGGTGAGAAATATTGAGGGAGAAGAGAAAATGGCAAAAGACCCACTCTCAGTTCTCTGGATGATGCATGATATGTTAAAGAAGCTTCTTGAGGACATGTATATCCAATTTCAAACTTTTGAAGCACAAGTCAAGATCTCATTCCCTCTTAAGCTAATTGAGCACATCAAGGACACCCTCATACAACTTTTATCAACTCTAGGAAAGGTGGTAGGTACTATGGGAGAGACTCAAGTGCTCATCTAGTGGACCTAATACTATCTAGAGAGGGTCATTATAATTGATGGTAAGTTCTATAAGTTGACTATTATAAATTAATAAATGCATTTTCCTAGAGCTCAAATTGATGCCCACTTCATATTTGGGTTTATATCAGACCTATGTTGGGAGCATGAATATTGATATGGAAGAGTGACTTGCCTTGGCCCAAATGGTGATGAGACCCATAAAATATGGAAAAAGGAAGATATTGGCTTATTTTAAAGAAGTCAATATCTTGGTGTTATTCTACTTAGATGGTAATCTTTTAGATAGGGGTAAATTTGGAATCCACTTGGGTCAATTTAACCAGGTCATGAATGAAAAGGTGGATAATATGAACAAGGATGGAGCTCAAGTGGTTCTCAAGTTTTCAACTCAATCTACAACAAGAATCAGCCAAGAGTAAATTTCTAGTTGTTAATGGAGAGTCCCCTCTAGGTGTACCAAATACTGATAATTTAGGCTGAGATGATCTTCATAGAGCCTATGATGGACCTCACCAGGTTGGATTGGGAGTTTAAACTCATGGTATTCATGTTGGATTCCAAGGAGGAAAAGTCAAAGAAATTATGAGATGGATCTTCCACATGACCTCCATATATCAATTGAGTGGTCCCCCATGGATCTTTTTGGGGTGGGATTAGAGCATTTTATCCTTTTTTTTAATCATGTAGTTATAACCACTAGTATGGTAATATCATGCTACTTGGGGGTGAATCCCATCTTTATCTATAAAATTACAACCGTATTGTAATTTTAGGGTCAAAAATTTTAAGCTCAAAAGTGTTCTCAAAATCAAGATAGGATTTCATCTGTAGTTTCCTTCACCCCTTTTTAATTTTTAAAGTGTTGGTCAAGATCAATATTTATAATAGAATTAGTTATATTAATGAATTCAATGTTAGCTTTTATGTGCCATATGTTTTGTTTATCAAAGAATATTTCATTTAAGTTTTAATTGAATATTAGTTCCTAGATAATTGTTTTAAGACCATGTTACTTTATGAATGAAATGATTATGATGTACGTACCTATCATAAACTCTTTGTGAATTCCTCTCATTTTTCTCATAATACTAATAACATATGTGATAGTCTAAAAGTTAGTTTGGAATTTTATGTGTGATTTACTATAGTATTATTATTTAGTGGGGAATTTAAAATTAAGCATTATTAATTACTTCCCAAAACTCTTCCCATTGTGTAGCATTGGAGTTAAAACCTTTGGTGAGATTCATCTCATAGTGGTATAACTATGGTAGATGTTTTTAGATCAATTTTTGAAGCATTAATTTCATTTGGATATAGAAACATTCTTTATTACCTTACCCTTCCCTCCTTGTGTGTTTATTTTGGAGATTGAACTACCCTTTCCCTTTTGTTTAAGGAAGTGTTAGATAAAAGTGCCAGAATATCAATAATAGATTCAAATAAATCATTCATTTACTCTTGGCCATTAGGACTAAACCACCAGTGGTGGCATTGCATCTCTTAGATATTTGTCCATATAGGCTCCATTATGAATCTAAATATCCATAGTTATATACTGAATTGATTTCAAATTAGTCCTTAAATAGAGGATGAGCATCCATTATTCTTCCCCACTATTCTCTTTGAAAATACTCCATCTCATTAGTATTTTAGAGTGGTATCTTTGACCGCATAATAGTTGGTGTTGTAAGGAGGGCCTTTTCTTTTTTAAGGATAATTTTTAGTAGGAACCCAAACCCTGAAGGAGTATTTTATTCATTTAATCCTTTTCCCCCTCTTTTACACTCTCTCCATTATTGTGTGCTTCAAACTCACACAACAACAGTGGATGAAAAGGAAGGAATCAATAATTTATATGTTGAGTGATGACTTATTTGAAATCATGATTATTGGTAATAACATAATAATTATTGTTTATTTATGAAACACCTTGGAAACTAGTTCACCCATCACTAGATCTAGGTCTCATCATGGCCAGATGGTAGTTTCCCCTTTACCATTCCACAAAATACCCAAGATCAATAGACCTATACCTACCATGATTTGAATTATTTTATCCCGTCATCCTCTCCCAAATATACCACTTAGGATGTTTTGGTTGGCTATTTAATCCATTAACATCCTAAGAGTAATCTAGGACTTGCCTATAAACCCCTAGAGGTATCTTCCTTATTTCACTCTTGGTATAAGATGGACTAATAAAGAACATGTGACCTCCTACAAAACTATCCTAAGACTATTAAATGTGTAACATGAGGATGTGGCATGTATGATTTTCTCATTCATATTGATGAACTCAACCTATGACTAGTTTTTCAACCTCATCAAGGACTCAATCCCTAGCTGGGACCATTTTAGTATTACCTTCCTTGCCTAGTTTGGGTAAGTGATAGACCCTAGTGTCATGTACCAGTAATTTTTTGTATTAAATGAGAACTTAATAAGCCTATCAAAAACTTCAATGCTAGGACTCAAAATATGTATAGTCAAGGTAGATAGATAGTTTAACCCACAAGGTTATATTATGGACCCCATTCCTAAACTATTGTCACAAATGCCCATATTGAGCCTCTTATCCAATGATAATTAGAATATACCAATACTTAAATTACTCTTTATAACAAATTAACTCCCACTAGGTCATGTCACACCAAACCAACACTTGGGTTTTATTAACCTAGGGAACAATGAAAATACTCCTCATTTACAACACTAGGTAACATTGGTAGTAGCTAAAAATACCCAAAACATACCCTAGGAGTACATAAAGATTGAGTTGGATGTCATTAAATGAATGGTATAAAAACTCAACAATGACTTCCTTGGGATACAAAGGTAGATGAAAAACTCTAATGTAGAGAGTTATATCAATAACCTCACATATCAAATACCAAATAAGAACTACAACCATTCCCACAATTTATTGGAACCCTGACCCAATAGGTTACTATAAGCGTATATCATTAAGATAGCCTTGCCTAACTAGTTTAGAGTGTTTATCATGGTAGACCATGGATAAATTGACTTCATAGAGTTCTATTGTGCCTTTGATATCTTTTATAAGTAAATGTAAGAGTATGATGTGGTCCTCAATCAACCAAAATCATCCAATATGGGAAAAAAACCTATCACTACCATGGCATTCAAAACCATGAAATTCCCACACCAAGAAGAAAATGAGCCAAAAGAGGGTATTAGTGAAGTGTAGGAATTTCATTAGTTATAAATCATCAACTACACCTTTAGGAATAGGCAACCATAATAACCCTTCACTACCTCAACTCCTTCGAATAATGGTGTAACCCCACCCAACTAAAATGTTAGGAATGACTTGCCACCTCTAAAGCTTTAATAACCTAAAGATCCCATGGAAACCCCATAGATATAGAATAAATGAGGATATAATATAGTATAGGACATGAATAAGATTAAAGTCGACATCACACTCCATGAACTTGTTTAGATCATAGAGCAATGTGATCTTCTACTAAAGTCTTTAACCAATAAGCTAGCTTAACCCACCAAAGGGAAATATAAATTAGCCCATACCAATGTGCTCATTGACAAGAATAATATGGAAGTGTCTTCTTTCCTTTTAACCATCGTATTATTTGTGAAAAACTTTCATAAGTGCCTAGTAGACTCAAGAGCTTTAACCAATATAATTCTAGCAGGCATATACAAAAATATAGGGTTGGTCTCTATCAAGTCATATAAGGTAGTGGTTTAAATAGACAATTCTAAAGATAAAGTGGTATGTAAGCTTCCCAATGTCCACATACAGCTAGACTCAGAACCTAGGATTCAAAAATTCATAGGAATCCAAGTGGTAGAGATTCTTGAGGCATATGGAATGCTCCTTAGTAGAGATTGGTATAAATCCCTAAATGTGTATATGGACATATAATTCTCTCATATATGGATACCTTGGAGAGGGGTAACTAATAAAATTAAGGTAGATAGAGAGCCCTATATGAAACATATGATAATTGAGTGTAATTCCATCAACAAAAAGTTAACTTGGCATCCTCAAACCTAAGAATATATATGTTGCTTATGAAACCAACCAAAGATACAATTAGCAACCAGCCAAACTTGTCATTCCTATGGTCTCTCTATGTAGCTTGAGACTTAATCAAAATGTTTATTGTATTTAACACCATCCCTATCCCTATGGAATAAAACCAAGTTTATGACTGAGTCACATTTGTAGTAGTGAGCTTAACCCCTTAGATGACACTGAGTTGTCAGGTTTCTCTATGGAACTTGTCCCTTACCCCTCTATCACAGATAATGTGATGAAATGTTAATATTTGAAGATGACCAATAGATCATCCAATTCCTTAATATCATGGGGATATTTAAAACTCAGATCATTGACGAGATAGGTAGGGACAACCCTAAGAATGAGCTAGATAAGGATGGGATCCTTAATATTCATAGTAATTGGATCCCAAAGGGGAGGATTTCATTAGAAAGAGCATTTGATATTTTAGACCCCACATTCCAAATAATTAGGCCTGAGTTCAAGAACCAAAAATTCCATATCATCAACCTTAGCTTAGTATAAAACCCTTGTATAATCAATATGGGACCCAAATAGATAGACTCTGAGCTAGAATAGTTGTGATAACTATTTTTGAGATATAAAGATTTTATTTCCTATGCCTATGGATACCTTAAGGTCTTTGACCTGAGATTAATTACTCATACTATCCTCAATCTAGATTCAAGACCATTTAAACTGAGGCAAAGACTAATAAACTTGATCATGGAACCCTAAATACATAAAGAGGTCCATCAATAACCTATTTTTAGTATAATTTTACTGGTTTGCCATTCTACCTAGGTAGCTAACCTAGTACTCATGTGTAAGAAAAATAGGGAAATTTGTTTGTGTGTAGACTTACAGAACTTGAATCAAGCCTTAGAAAAAGATAATTACCCATTACCTTCCTTTGGAAAAGTAATCTAAATGGTGAGTGGATCCTAGATGATGTCCTTTCTAGATGGCTTTTTAAGATATAACTAGGTATTGGTTAATTCAAAAGACTAGGCTAAAACTACATTCACCACTAAATGGGGCGTATTTGCCTATACAAATGAATGCCTTTAGGTTGATCAATGCTGGGGAAACCTTTCAAATATAAATGGACCTTACTTTCTAAGGACTAATTAAAAATTGTCTAATAATTTATATAGATGACTTGGCTATGTTTAAGTATAGGTCAGATCACATATTCCATTTGGAAAAGTGTTTGAAAGGTACAGAAGATATGGTATTTCCTTGAATCCCAAGAAGAGTGAGTTTAGTGTTACCAAAGGTAAGATTCTTAGTTATATCATAACAAAATAAGGTATTACTATTGATCCAAAAAGAGATAATGTGATTTCTTAATTTTCTCTACCTAATAGCAAGAAAGAATTAAAATCCTTCTTTGGGAAAATCAAATTTTTTCATAAATTCATTTTTGGATTTATTGAAGTTGTAAAACACCTAAATGTCATGTTGAAATAGGATGAAGGTTGGAATGGCACATAAAATAAATATTTATAATAAATAAAGGATGCCATTATACAAGCCTTGATCCTCATTATCCTAGACTATACGCAATATTTCTATATCTACCCCTTTACTTCTGAACACACCATTGTTGTTTACCTCATGCAGAGATTGGATGGATAAGAACATGTCATCACTTGTATGATATCTAATCTCAAGGATGTAAAACTAAGATATTATACTCTCAATTAACATGCTTATGCCCTAGTCAAAGTAATTTTATAAATTTTGGCACTATGTGCTCAGGAATAAAGTGCATGCCATCATCTCAAACCTAGCCATAAATCAAATGTTGGGGTAGAATAATTTGAGTGAACATAGAGGCTAATAGATGGTGAAGTTACATAAGTGTGACTTGGAGATAAAACCAACCAATTTAGTCCAAGGATAGGGCCTTAATTAGTTGATAACTTAGATAGACCCAAGAATAACTATACACCAAATATACCAAGAATCAAGGCTACAACTAGACTAGTATTCTCCAATCGTGCATTTCATACTCTATAAAAATACACCACCTAGACTCAACCATACATAGAAGATATCTCTCCAATTTAGATCTACATAGCATATGCTAAAGAAGGGAATTCTCTTCAGAAATAACCATGAAATAATTTACCTCATATGTTTGTCCTCCAAAAAAGCCAAAGAAGTGATCGCAATTTTACATGAAAAACTAGGAGCTAGTCACCCTATAGTAAATTCCATGGCACACAAGGTCCTATGAGTGGGACACTACTAGCCTAATTTTTAAAAATATATTCATGCTCTCATCCATCTTTTTCATCAGTGTTAGACCTTTTCTAAAATGGATACCCATGTGATAATGCCACTTAAGTCTATCATGGAGTCAACACCCTTTACCCACTAGGGACTAGATTTCCTTGGGGTCAATGACCCCAAATCATCAGATGGGCACAAGTTTATTCTCATAGCTAGGGATTATTACACAAGGTGGTTAAAGGTAGTTATGACAAATATAATCACCACTATCAAAGTCATCAAGTTCATAGAGAACGCTATAACCACCTAGTTTGGGGTCCCATTCTCTCTGATATGTGACAATAGTTCCACCTTCTAGTCCATGAAGTTTATAGAATGGGCTTAAGATAATGGTATTATTTTTAGGTTCTCATCCAATTATTACCCACAATTAAATGGATTAGTATAATCCACTAATAATAATTTAATATATACCATCAAGAAATATACAAGAAAGAAGCCTTGGGAGTAGCACTCATTACTAAAGTTTGATGTATGGATTGACCGTACTAAGTATAAGTAAGCTTTCAAGAGTTATCATTTATTTTTAGCCTATGGATTGGATCCAATCATGTTAGTCATACTCAGACTATCAACTTATAGATTCATGCAATAATTCATGGAACTACATTATAAAGTGAATTCCTAGCTCCTAAATATCATTTAATTAGAAGAATCCTAGGATGAAGTTCCGTTAAGCTTTAGCAAGCATCAAGGTACTATCAAATGATGGTTTGATAAGAGGGATAAAATAAAAACTTTTAGGATCTTTGATATGGTTTTAATCTGGGATATAGCCCATGAAAATAAAGGCTAACACTAAAAGTTTTATCCCCTCTAGATTGGCCCCTATCAAATCACCAAAATATTGGGCCAAAATGCCTTTCATCTCAAGGACCTAGAAGGCAATGACCTACTAGTCCTGATAAATGGATAATTATTGAAACACTACTTCTCATCTATTCCATCTAGTGTAATTTTAGAATAACTTTTGTAGGTGATAGTAATGTATATACTAGGCTAGTTTTTTTTAGTTGTGTGTTTACTTATCATGTTGGTGTTTTATTCCCTATTCTTTTGTTTCACTTGTTTGGTTGTGTCCTTGTAAAATTTTCTTACCCTAAATTTGACCCCTAATTAAAATTGATAAAATGAACATGACTACAAGGGATCCCCAAATAATAAATACATATTAATCACTCTAAGTGATTACCAAAGCTTGAAAAGCATTATTAAGTTATAGAGAACCAAGGTTGAGTCTACGATCCAAATAAACCATGGATGGTGAGTGAACCCCTTACATTTTGGATCTCAAAGGCCAATAATTCTCACTAAAATAAGGGTATTTTAAAATATCTTACATCTCAATAGATGCCACCAAGGTGAACTTAATATAACATCTTACAAAAGGTGGGACCATTCAAGTCAATTAGAAATTGATTGTATAGTCAGAGCTACCTATGGTATAAAATCAATATCATTAATTCCCCCAAAGAAATATGATGACCAATTCAACCTTGATTTCTTAAATTAAGTCCATAATTGGATAAGTTAATTGAAAATCACTCCTTACACACACTAGTGGTCTTCATTAGGATAAGATCTTAGTATGTCACTTAATATTACATGACTTTAGTGCATTCCTTTATGATGTGTTTAAATATATCACTTGAAATTGTATGTTTCATAGGAATAAATAATTAATAGGTTGGGTTATGAGTGCTTGTCACCACTTTCCTCATGGAAGTCATTATTTATTGTGGCCAACACACCCCATTTTTGTAGGAAATGGGGGAACCCTATTTTAAAAACTTATAACCAAAATTCACAGACCCATTCTCACATTTTGGTTGGCCTCACCTATACTAGGTATCTAAAATCCAATGTCACCCTATTTTTCTCCCTAATCAAATGGTATGGATAATGACCAATTGATCTGACTTATAGGCCTCATAAGTCTATGAAATATAACAATGTCAGTCCCATATATACTCCATGGTTAGGATAGGCCTTCTTGATTTGAATGTTTAACATGTTAAATTTGTTGGATTTCAATTACTCAAAGGTTCCTAGAGTCTCATCTTTATTCTTGATGTGTCAAATCTTGAAGTCCTATGTGAATTATATATCCTAGCTAGTGGCTAGGTGAGTAGTTGATTGATAGTTATTCCATTCACTTTCACTTAATCATTTTTTTTGTTTTTTATAAGATATTCCATGTGTAAAAATATTAGTACTACATGTCTTTAGGATATTCAATTGAGGGTTATTTTAAGTTTTCATAATAATAAATTGCCATGCATTTGGTGTCAAACATGTCAATCTTCTAGACCTAATAAATATGTCAAATCCTAGAACTTGATGTAATTAGTGAACACCACTAGGTTAATTATCAAACACATTAGTCTCTTAGACATGATAGATATTACAAACCCTAGGATATCCCAATACAATCAATAAGCACCATGTATCCCCATGTTAGATGTCATGAGTACTCTAACCAATCACCCCATACCAAAGGAGAGTGGCTAGTCTCCCAGACCTAAAAGTAATGTTAGATCCTATAGGATCCCAACCTAACTAGTGAATTAAATGTCAACTAGTGATAGAGTGGTCAAGTTCCTAGTCTTGATAGAGATGTCAAAACCTAGGAAATCCTAACTAAATGAAAATATTCCATGTGTCCTAGAGGTCATTAGTGCCTAAATCTTACCAATGAAGCTCTCACTATTATCAAACTTGTTAGTCTCCCATTATAATAGAGATGTTAATGCCTAAGATATATTGACATAATAAGGGATTACTACATGAATCTTGGTTAGAAGAGTTAGTCTCCTTTTATCTAATAGAGATGACATAATCTAGGTGATCTTGGAGTATCATAGCATGACATGTGGTATAACTTAATAGTTTAGTAGGTGGGACCCAAAAATTCCCAAGGATGGCCAAAATGAAACATGAGTAAAACCATGGGGAGGCTAGTCAAAGGATGTCACATGTCCCTAGCTAACATCTCATTCCCCTTGAATATATAACATGAAGTACAAGATTGTGCTTACGTATCAACCATTAACATGAAGATCAGTTAGGAGGTGACAAGTGGTGTGAACTCAAATCTCCTAAGAGGACTAAAGGATGAGGTGTCTATGAACCTACCCCACTCTAAGTATTGATGAAGTGGGGAACTAGACCCTGATTAGACAATTTAAAATTGTCATATCATATTTACTATATTTGGTAAGTGATGTGTAATCATATACTCCAAATTTTACTTCATATCAATAAATTAAGTGGAAGATTGAGCCACCCACTCAAATTTGAATCCATGATGAATGAGCCACCAAACACCATTAATATATGGGTATGAATGTGGATTATATAAGTATTCTAAGTAATTATCATTATTTTTTATATCTTCAAGCTCATAAATTTATCTTACTTATTTTTTACTCCCACTTACTACTTTCATCGCCTTCTCTTTTGACCATATCATTTTTGCCAAACTTCATCTATTTGTATTGGTTACTTCATCTTCAAACCTCAAGGCTGAGTCTAAATACAAGGACACTCTATTCCCAAATGGTTTGACCTAATTTAAACATTATAATTAAATATTCATGTTCATTCACCAGGTGCCCAAAGATTCAATTACTAATGATGATGATTAGGCTGAATTTGAAGATGCCCTATAAGCATACTAGAAGTGTAACATGCACTGAGTCATGGCCAAGCCTAAATTCTTCCCTTATGTCAACTTATTTAGCAAGTTACTCCTTATTGATAAGAAGTTATAGGATAGCATTAATTGGGTCTACTCATCCATCTCCTAACACTAGGTTGTTGACATCTTAGGCATGACTTAAAAAGCCTATTATAATTTCCCATTCCCCACTTTTCCATATGACTCAGTGGTGGTATAGACCTAGACTAACACCTTCCAAATCAACAATGTACGTAAGGATTGGATAGATAACCTAGATGTTAAATGGGTGAACAAGGATATGTAAATGTATACACAATTTACACTTTTAAGGAAGAGATATAGATTAGTATGATCTTACTAAATTGGTTTTTCAAGGCTTTAGATTTCCTTCACATCAACATATTATGGGTGCCCCTAATTCACATGATCCTAGATGGCTCCCAAGTCCCTGACATGGGAGGAGTGGTTAAATTTAACATGGTTAAGGAAAAATAATATGCATGGCTAAGGGAACACTTTTATATTATGAGTTATCTTGTAGATTTAGTCTACAAGACACTCACTTTCAATCCCTTTACTTTTATTGCATAGGTTCCCAACAGCCCTATGGACTATGTAGTTTTTACAAACTATATGGTCACCAATATAGAAATAACATCTAGGACATTTTTGAGTATTTGTAACTAATGGTATACAGTGTGATTAATGAGGCCCCTATGCCTCACCTATCAAAATAAATTAGGGACCCATTGGCTCTCATCAGATATTACTAGTATCTATAAGAAGATACACTCATCTAAGTTGTGGGAATTCTTAAGGAGCCCCTATGCTTACCCTATCACATCCCAAATATTCTTATTGAGATCGATATTTCTTACCAATTGGTGGAGGGTGGTTTTAGACATTGTATTAGTCATCAGTATAAGGCCTTCCCATCTCTTTTGATCATCATCCAACACCATGTGTACTACTCTTTCCTTCCCTTAAATACTATGATGATTGAAAAGGGATATTTGGCCTTGGATAGAGTTGAATCATGAGACTAAGACCCAAAGGGCATGATCTAGGGCCATTTATAGAAGTATTCAATTCATCTCAACCTCAATTATGGCCAGTATTTATAGGAATATGATGAGTTGTATCTAAACACTAAAGATGACAAGGAGCTTATTTTAAGGATCAAAGCCCAAATAAATGAGAAGGGTAAGAAGTTCTAATTTGGGCTCTCCCTAATGCCCTCTACATGTGTTCAATCTTCATGGGATATCACCTTAACTCCCCCCATAGTTTCCAAAATAATCTTATAGGGTATCCCACCACCTTCTCCATGACTAGTTCTTCCCCTCACTATGGCTTTGCCTCCACCTATAATAGCTCAAGTGCCTTGACCCCAACCAACTCAAAAATTGTGTGACTTAGTATTAAGTATCCCAAGCACATTTATCTCCATAATTGGAACCTCAATCTTAGGCCACCTAGGTTCTAAGGTTTGACATCAATAGTAGCCTAAAAACAATCCTAAAGTAGGATAAATAATGAGCACTGGTACAAGTTCCTTCCTTTACCCCCTCTACTTTCCACCTAATTCTTATGGCACCACCCCTTTATCTAATTCCACTTCCTCCAATCTTCAACCAAACATCTATGGCCTTTACCATCCCTATCATCTTTCCTTATTTGTTTCCATCCTCCCCTTCTATTCCTCAACTTAAAACTTTCACATCACCCCCATCAGCTATTCTTCAGATTTAGGTTCCTATGATTACCTCATCTCTACCAACCACCTCAAATACTAGGAGTAAATGCACTTGTGTGCATGTCTCTAATGACTAGGACCATCTTGGTAGTTATTTTGATGATGAATAAGCTCTCACAATCAACCCTTGTAACCCTTGATATAGTGTCTCCATCTATAATAGTGTCTAAAGTCAACTTGGGTAAAATTTCAAGGAAAAAATGAAAGGAAATTCATGGTTAACCCATAATGTAGGTACTAGATACTCTAATTTTGCCTCTCTTACTAATCTCTTATACTCCCCTAGCATCAACCCCATTGGCTCCTCTCATAACTCTTTAGCCCCCTTTTTCCATCACCTTAACCACCTAAGGATTCAATTTTAATTAGCCAATATCATCCCTTCTACTAAATCCCCCCTCTTATGAGTCATTTCCCCTCAAGTGGGCATGACCCAAAGTTAATGGTGAGCACAAATGTTCCCTTGGGCCTCTCTATTCATTTTTAACCCTTTCTCACCCATGCCTCCTCCTCCTCCATTACTTTCGTCATTCACTCCCTCCACTTCTTCCATTCTTCCTCCACCTCAGCTTATACCTATCACTACCATCTCTTCCACCCCACCAATATCTCCTAAGACCTAGGGAATGGTCCTAACACCATATGTGATATAGATGATGATGAAAGGCACACTAGAATTATAATGGGATTTCAACCACACCATAAGGAGCATGCAGAGAATGCTCTCCTAGAAATTCATGTAAGAGGGAAACCCTATGGTTTGATAGACCCAATAGAACTTATTGTCTCTCACCAAGGTGAAGACTTCTAAAGGAGAAGATAAAATTATAAAATACCAACTCTCAATTCTCTGGCCAATGTATGATATGTTAGATAAGCTTCTTGAGGACATGTGGAGCCAAGTTCAAACTCTTGAGGCACAAGTCAAGATATCCTTCCCTCCTAGGATAATTATCACATCAAAGACACCTTCTTACATCTTTCTCAACTCTGGGAAATGTGGTAGGTACTATGGAGGAGACCCCGGTGCTCATCTAGTGAACCCATTACTATTTGGATAGGGTCACTATAGTTGATGGTAAATATTAGAAGTTGACTATTATGATTAATAAAATCATGTTCCTAGATCTCAAATTGATGCCCACTTTAGATTTGGGATTTATATTAGACCTACATTAGGAACATGAAGACTTTTATGGATGAGTCACTTGGGTTAGCCTAAATAGTGATAGGACCTTAGAAGATGGCAAAAGGAATAAATTAGCTTATTTAGAAGAAGTCAATATCTCAGTGTTATTTTACTTAGATAACACTCTATTGGATAGGGGAAATTTTGGAGTCTACCTTGGTCACTTTGACCAGATCATGAGGGGAAAGGTGGCTAAGGTGAATAAAGAGGGAACTCAGGTACTTCTCAAGATTTCAACTCAATCTATAGCGAGCATCATCTAGGTGTCTAAATTCAAGGTGTCAATAGAGGCTCCCCTTTAGGTGTACCAAATACTCATAACCTAGGCTGAGATGATCTTCAGAGAGCCTATTATGAACCTCACTAAGATGGACTAAGAATTTAATCTCATGGTAGATATCTTAGAGGATAAGGAGGAAAATTCAAAGTAGTTAGGATATAGATATTCCACACCACTTCCACATATCAGCTAAGTGGTCCCTCATGGATCTTTTTGTGGCAAGATTGGAAGATTTTATCCATTTTTTGAATCATGCAATTGTAACCACTAAGAGTTTTCATAATGGCCCAGGATGGGAATATCTTATTACTGGGGGGTTAATCCCATCCTTATCTAAAAAATTGTCACTACATTGTAATTTTAGGGTCAATAAATTTTAGCCCAAAAGCAGTATCAGAGTCAATTTAGGATTTCACATATAGTTTCCCTTACCCCTTTTTGAATTTTAAAGATTTGTCCAAGATTATTCTTTTGAATAGAATGGTTATATTAATGAATTCAATTTCAACTTTTGTGTGACACATGTTCTATTTATCAAAACATCTTTCATTTCAATTTTAAATGCATATAAGTGCCTAGATAATAATTTTAAGGCTCTATTACTTTATGAATGCAATGACTATGATGTGTCTAACTATCATAAAATCTTTGTGAACTCCTCTCATTTTATTCACAATATTGACAACCTATGTGATAGTCTATAATTTATTTTAAAATTTTGTGTGATTTATTATAGATTTATAGTATTTATATTTAGTGAGGAATTACAAATTAAGTGTTCTTAATTACTTCCATAGACTCCTCCCATTGTGTAGCATTAGAGTTAAAACCTCTAGTGAGACATATAACATAGTGGTATAACTATGGCATATGTGTTTAGATCAATTATTAAAGCATTAATTTCACTTAGATCTAGAAACATTCTTTACTACTTTACCCTTCCTTTTATGTTTATTTTGGAGATTGAACTACCCTTTCCATTTTGTTTAGGAAGTGTTAGAGAAAAGTGCCTAAATATTAGTAATAGATTCAAATAACTCACTCATTTAATCTCATCCATCAGGATTGAACCATCCGTGGTGGCATTACATCACTTAGATATTACTCCATGCAAGCTCTATTGTGAAGCCAAATATCCACAGTCATGCCTTGGGTTGATTTCAAATTAGTTCTAAAATAGAGGAAAAAATTCCATCAATGCTTCCCACTATTATATTTGAAAATAACCAATCTCATGATTATTTTTAAATGGGATCTTGGACCAAATAATATATATGAAAGTAAGTTAGCTAGGTCGACCTAGTTTAAGGCTCAATGATAACTTTATTTTTAAACTAGGCCATGTTGGTTGAACTCATCAGCTAAAATTATAAAAAGGTTAGACTTATCTATTTCTATAAACATAATGCTTAATTCAATAAAATATAGAGGAACATTTATTTTCACATTATTATAGCTCACGATTCTGTTGATCTACATTTGAAGGAGCCATTGCTTAGGGTTTACTTTAGAGGGAAAATAACTTATCTTTGAGAAGTCTTGGATGAAAAGTATGAGTTTTTTAACATAGATATTATTTATCTAGTGTGATCCCTAAAAATCCACAATATTATATTTCAAATCATCATTGGCTAAAGGAGAAATTGAGACTCAACATGTTCACCCAAAGGTAAGTATCTCTAACTTTTACTATTTCATTTGATAGATAGATATTACATAAAGTAATAGGTTTTTAATATATAAATCCTTATTTATATTACCTCTTTAATTAAAATTAGTATATTTATAAGGTCTTATTTTATTTACATATTCCACCTTAGGTGATCTAGACCCCCATTTTCCTACCATGATCCCTTGATTTTTTATTTGTCTTAAACCCATTTGTGCCACAAGATTTGATGAGAACTAGATTAATTTTATTTCATGTATTTATACTTATCTATTATTATTTCATAGTGCTATTTTCTATAGGATTTTTAACCTTCTCCGTTAGTGTTGTGTGATAAGTGATCCCTTAGTTGGGTTTAGTAACTCCATTTTGGTCATGCTTCGAATGTAAATAATATTACAATAAATGTTAGTTCATTACCTTATTTGATCTTGGATTTACTAAGATACATTATATCTCTATATTAATTTATTTAATATAGTAAACACCTATAATAACCTCATTATCTATTTCAAACCTGTTAAATATCTTTCATAGACATCTCTATAATCTCAATTTAACCAACCTATACATGAGTCAGTTCCACCAGTTACGATTATTATCACCATTATATGATGGCATATGTTGGTTAGAACTGACACAATCCCAATAATGGATATTTTATAATATCAATTCCATCCTTAGGTTCAACCCATAATCCTATCATGGCAATGGCATGAGGAATTTTTCAATTAGGTTCATGTATAAACAAATCAAGGTCTAATTCAAAATGGACTCAGCACTTATTTGATATACATTTATACACTACTTAACATTGATTAAATATGCCATATCATTTTCAATTTGCATGTGTATCACTAGGATTAATCATAATAAATGTCTAAAGCACTCAAAATCCAAGTCAAATCACATATAAATAAATCAAGGTCTAATTCAAAAGGGACTTGGCACTTATCTGATATACATCTATACACTATTGAATATTGAATAAATATGCCCTATAATGTCCAATTTACAAGTGTTTCACTATGAATAATCATAATAAAATTCTAAATCACTCAAAATTAAAATCAAATCAAGCATTTTCAAGTACCAAAGTTAATCATTAGCTACATAAACATATCAAATAAGCATAATTTCACAATCACATTAAGTGGGAGAACTACATGTGGCTTGATTTTTCTTCTTGAAGTATTGCATACGTATGCAATAGCCAATAATAAAGTGTGAATTATTGGGTTCAAATCATCCCATTACACTTCCCCCATTTTTATAAGTTATATCCCTTACAATAACATCAAGGGTTACAAGGAAAGAGAGGCTCATTTATGAATCAATATACATCATCAGGTTTTGGTATTACATACACAAAGTAGGTAAAAATAATCGTGTATGATCATAAAATCACTATGCCCTATATCCATAAATTTCATTAATAACCAATAGGTCATTATACATTGATGATATTGCCCTTATCCTATAAAACCAACCTAAAGTAGACAATAGATCAATTTCATGACCTCATGAACCACATGCATATTTATTCTTGACTATCACTACTAGAATATATTCATGGTCAGATAGTAAATGAGAAAATAAAATTATCATGACCTCTTTATTACTTTCCATATTTAGAATATTCCATTTTCAAATTAGAAGAATCAATCTTAGTATTTTACATCTAGATGTATCTTGAATGTCATATCTATTTACCTAAATTACATTTAAAAGTTATATCTTAATTATATTAATCTCACCCATTAATCCAAATTATGGTAAAACACTTTTATAAATTCCAAATATTCTAAAAATATAAAAAAATCAAATAATTATAAAATAGAAAAACATTCTAATACTCTAAAAATCCAAAATTGGGACCAAAACATGACATGATTTCTAGATTACACTTTTTATGTGTGTTATTTATCTCACATTTGGTAGATAGAATATACTTTACATACAAACATGCATTTCATGTTATATGAGTATTTTCTAGGACATTTAGGTTACACATGGGCATATAAATGTTGGTTCTTTCTCTACCTAGTGACCATGCTAATATTGGGGGCATATTTTTCCATAGGTTTCACTATTAAAAGTTATATCTTCCTATGAAATTTGTACCATGTTGAGCTACCTATATTGTATACACATTCCTTACTATTTACTCATTTCTCACATAATGATACATAATATGCCATTATACTTCAATGTGACATTTATACATATGGATGATGTTTACTAGTTTACTTATTCTATGCTACGTTGATGTTGTTAATCTTTTACATATATGATAATTTCTACTTTACTATTGTGTGTGTCCCTTGGTATTTATTTATGTGACATCCTTTATGTCCCTTATTTAATACATTCTCCATGTCCCCTTATGTGTGTGACCCTTGGCCTTGCTTGATGTGCCATCCTTGATGTCCTTTTTATGTGATATTTTCTATGTCCTCTTACATGTGGCCATGGCCTTGTTTGGTGTGATATTTTATGTCCCTTGTATGTGGCCCTTGGCTTTATGTGTGACACTAACACTTGAGCTTGTTGCACTTGTTGAGCTTGATGACATTGAGTTGTGTCATGATGTATATCATGCACTTTTACTATGTATTCGTATTTAGTGATTCAATTATTGTGTGCTTTATTGATATATTTATCTATACATGACACTTTCATGCCTTATATTCCATATGTGACATACATGCCTTGATCAATATATTAATTTTTATTATGACATATTATTCACATGTTCACATGATTTTTCATGTTGTTATTTATATACATGGCATGATACATTTAACTCTTATTTTGAGATGAGTGACTTACAAGATACATCCATCATATCAAAATGGGGGAATTATAGTGGGCTTATCATAGAGACATAAGCCTCCTTGAGGAAAAAATCATATAAGCATACATATTTTATAGATTCATAATGGTTCAAATATTTGATGTTTCAGTTACATGATATATATTGTCACATGAGTATAGATTATAGGATAATATGCATTCACTTTACACATATTTTAATACAAGTTCATACACACTTAGGTGTATATGCATGGGCATATGTGCACAGTTATAAGAATAGGAATTACAAATTTCCATATACACATTTATTAGAGTTACAAGTTCTCAAATTTAACATATAAATATACAATATTCTATATCTATTGACATTTATTTAGGGGGCATGATACTTTTTCATGCACATATATCCATATTTTCATATTTGAGGAGCATGATTTTGGTTTATTCACATACACAACAACATAGTTTATAATTGAAAGGGAAATAGTTTTCATTCCACTTCAAACTTATGTTCATGATGGGGAAATGAACATTGTTCATTCCATTTTGATCATGTTTTTTGTTTACATGGAATTAACTTGATAAAAACATTACAATTGAATCTATAAGCAATCTGCAGTGGTTTATTCATTTTAAGTGAACCTGACCTCATGGTTCTCTCATTTACTTGTGTAGCTACTTATTTAATAAAACATGTCCTCCTAATGGTTATCTGATTTATCTATGTTATTATTGGGTTTAGTACATTATTTAATTTTCCCCACATTCATGAGGGTTGGGAAACACATCTTCTCAACTCAATTTCATGCATAGTTACACACATTTGGGGATATCACCTAAAATTTCCATGTGTTTCACCAAGGAATCACAAGTTTCTCCAATGATTCAATGAAGAAGCATCATATCCAACAAGTTTCAAGGGAAACATGGTTTTAACCAATGCACATATGTACTCTTACCTTTGCTCATTTAAAATTTCAAAAATTTAGTTTTAGATTTAAATAGTCAATCTATGGACATTGACTACACATGATTATAGGTTTTGATATTGAGTGACCTACATAATTAGAGATTCATACAAAATAAAAAATTTGTACACACTTAGGTACATTTTATCATTTTACTCGATAAATTTCATTACTATAATAAATAAGAGCATTTATAGATATTAAAATCTAGTTCTTGGTACTTGACAATGATAAGCTTGAAACACATTCACCGTGCATGACTTGAGCACTCAAATAAGGTCCAAATATATCATTCTATCACACTTACCTATTGTATTATTATTAAACCCTTGTATTATATTTATATACACATATAGGAACCCCATTGTCTATTTCAAACCTATTAAATATCTTGAACAAATGTTCCAATCTGTCAGTTTAGTCTACCTACACATAAGTTAGTTTTTATAGACTTGGTCAATATCACATGTTGAAATTGACCTAATCTAGTTGGTACTAACCTACTCCCATAAGCAAATATTTTTTAAAATCATAATCATCTTATGGTCAACCCATTAACCTAGTGTGTTGGTGGCATGAGAAATTATTCAATTGGATTCATATATAAACAAATCAAGGTCTAATTTAAAAGGTACTTGTCACTTATCTAATATACATCTATACACTATTGCATATTGATCAAATTTTCCTTATTATTCCCAAAATATGAATCTACCAATAGGAGTATCCACAAGCCAAGTTTGAATCACTTTAAATCTAATTATTAAATATACCAACTCTAATCCAAAATAACAATTTCTAAGTATTAAATCCAATCATTAGTTGCATACTTATAGTAAAGAAGCACAACTACATAATCACACTAGGTGGGAGAACTACATGTGGCTAGACTTCATTCCTCAGAGTATTGGATACATAGGTAGTAATCAATCATTAGACTTTAACTCAACCCATTACACTTTCCCCCACTTTGATAGATTTTTTAGCTCTCACAAGCACATTAGGTTTTTATGGAAAATGAGGTTGATTTATGGATCTACAAGTACACATGTCATCAAGTTTCAAGATCATAAACACAAAGTAATCAAAGATAGTATTAGGTGATTGTGCAATCATTGTACCTTAATTATATACATATCAATACTGACTAGTAAGTCAATATTGATTTGAGATATTGAACCTATCTGATAGAACATAATGAAACACGACCCTAATTTTCATTTCTTGAATAAAATCACAATCAGATAGTCAACCAAAAAAACTATCTTGATCTCTTTAGTACTTTATATATTTATCATATGCTACTTTTCAAATCAAAAGAATCAACATCAATCTTGTATATTAAGATGTATTCTTTAATTACATATTTAATATCTAAATTACATTTCAAATTTATATCTTAATTAGATAAATCTCACCCATTAATCTAAATTTGGGTAAAACACAAACTATCTTGCATCATCCAAAAAAATTATGCACATTTTTTTGAGTTATGTGACTTGTTGTCTCTTATAAAACCAGTGTGCATGTGGAGTAAGATCAACATCATGCTAAATAACATCATCAAGAGTCCCAAACAAAAAATAAGTGCAAAAAATAATATTTTATTCATCTCCCATTGGTCAAAATGGCCTTTTGGTTGGAGAATGATGAAACTATCACTTCAAGAAAGTAGCAGTTTTGAAATTGTCACTTTATGCAACTAAAGTTATGAAACTTATTTGGTGATTTTACAACTACCAATCTATAGTAGTTTTTAGTTTCACCCTCATTAATCAAATCAATAAAGTAACTACCTATAACAAATAAACATGATGTGTGTATAATTTTCAAAGATAGACAACACTCAAAGGGTATGATAGTATTTTGGTATCAAACCACCAATATTTGAAGTTAATTTTTAAAGATATTTGGGGAGTCACTTCCTACCATCCAAGTAAGAGGACATATCAAGAAAGTTAGAAGAGAAGCTTTTAACTTGAAAATATAAAAAAGTAGAGAGAGAGAATAGAGATAAAGGTATTCTAGGAGAAGTATTTTCATTATAACGTAGTCATTAGACATGGACATCTTCTTCATAGTCTAAGGGAAGAGAGAGTGAGAGGAGTGTGTTTGTAATCTATGAAAAATAATTGAACCCCAAATAATGAGTTTTTTTGTTCATTTAGAGTATTGTGTCCTTGAGATAATGAGATTATTGGAACACTAGTGGGGATTAAGAAGCCATTTACTTGTCCCTTTCAGTCCCATTTAGACCAATTGGTATCAAAATGAGGCTTTCCTCATTGGGTTATATGTGATACTCTTGTTGAGTTTTTATAAATTTATGAAATAGAATATTGCAGTTGGATGAAGATATAACACACATAATTAATCCTACTAGAAGAGTATCAAGACCAAGGGCACCTAGAGTTATAGGATTGGTAGAGATGATGAAAAGAATTCATAAAATATTATATCCAATGGAGACATCACAAATAATAGGAATTCATGTTGAATATTTGAGTGGTGGTTAAAATTATATGCTCCAAAGTTTGGATTAAAAGGAATATTGGATGAGCCTAAGAGTATTTCTTATAGCTATTATAAATATGGGTGACAAACCAAATTTACATACCCTTTACTATGGTGGAATGTTGAGCCCTGAGGAGATTTTATATCAGATAATGGATATGGAGAAATATTTTGGCTATCAATAAATGGAGGTCCACAAAAAGGTGGATTTTTTGGTACCAAGTGAAAACTTAAAACATCATTTTGGAGGGATCATATGAAGTTGGAAAGAGAAAGAAGAGGAAAAGATAGAATCAAAACATAGGAGATGATGGTGACAATGTTGAAAGGTAACTTCTTACCTTTATATTATCAATTAAGTTTTTTCATAAAGTTTTAGAATTCAAGTGAAAAAGAGTTTTGTATGAAATCATATATGTAAGAGTTCTACAAGTTAACAATTAGGGGTGGTCATATGGAAGATGATTAAGAAAAAGTGTCAAGTTTGAATTTTGATTTAAGATTCTATTAGAATGTTTGGATTAATGTCCATTGAGGAAGCATATCAATGTGTATTTAAGGTGGAAGAAAAAATTTCTTGAAGCAAAAAAATGAACTATAGAGGTATAAGGTTCTTTGAGGATAAAACAATGGTGGAAGAGGATAGTATACTCATGAAGGTGAAGTAAGCACTTCATAAAATTAGAATCAAACCCAAAGAGGGTAAGGTTATTATTCTAGAGGAATAAGATATTTTAGAAGGGGAAGATGCAGAGGATTCATGGGTAAGTTAAATAAATTTGGAAAGGTTATGAAAATAGAATTTTAATTCCCAAAAGCATTTCAAAATATTTTTAAGATAAATGAAGAAAGAATTCATAATTCTCATGCAAATGAAGAGAGTGACATTGGATCCCTAACATATATATAATAACTAGAACATGGTCAATCTCTTATGATGAAAAGAGTGTTGTTAAAACCAACCAAGGAAGAAGGTTAAATAATGCAAAGAAATAACTATTCTAGATTATTTTTAAATTAAGAAGTGATTATTTTTAATTTATTATTGATAGTGGCAATATGGATAATTAGGTTTCTAATAAAATTGTATAAAATCTTGGGCTAAAGAGATTATTACATATAAACCCATATAATTTTTTATGGCTGCATAAGGTATATCAAGTGTTAGTGAATGAGTAAAGTATGGCCAATTTTAAAATTGGTTAATATGAGGATGTTATGTTCTGTGATATTATGCCCATGGATGTATGTCATTTTTTTGGGGGGAGGCCATGGTAGTTTGATATAAGAGTCAAAAATTATAGTAGAGAAAATAAATGTATGCTTATGAGGGATGGTAAAAGGATTACATTACACCCATTGAAGGAAAAAGGAGCAGAGGTGGAAAACATCCCTAAACTATTATTGGTTTTTGGTAATGATTTTTTGAAAACATACCTATCCTACCTTATCTTGATTCCTATTTTTTTCTTATATTTCATTCTATACCCTTTTCCTACTAATTTATAGCTCTTAAGTTTTTATTATTCAATATAAATGGTGACTCTTCTCATCATATCAAATTTTTATACGCTTCATATCTCGATTTTGTATAAAATGATAAACTATTAACTAATATATTTTATATAAGTATTGAGTATTATGCCTTGGATTTATTTTACACCATACCATCAAGTACTATACACTCATTCAATTCTTTAGCCAATAGTTTATTAGCTCATTTTTCATTTAACTTTATCCAAAAGGTCACATTATCTCAATTGATTCTACTTAAAGGACATAATGAGAATGTTAGTGAGTATGTTCTTAAATTTGAAATAATTTTTACACAAATGAATCACCAATCACCTAATATGGAATTAAAAAGTATATTATCTTAGAGTTTACTTCAACCTATTTAATAAAAATTTATTCTCAACTCATATAAATCTTTTGATGAACTTTATCATAGGTTAATAACTATGATATCAAGTTTATAGAGGGCAATGTGCTTAAATATGGATCTAGTGCCACTACCTCTAGTGGAATTAAATATAAATTTAAAACAACAATTAAATATAATTCTAATTATTCCATTTTTAAACCTAATTTTGATATAATAATTTATTCAATGCGATAACTCAACCACCTAGCATGTTTGTCCTTCCACAAAAAGAATGCGTAAAATGTGCACATTTAGTCAATAGTCTTTAACAAGTGCTTAAGCATTTTATTTAATGTAATATGATATCTTTACCTCCATTATGATATTTTAATCCAATATCATAGCCTTTACCTACATATTATAATGCTAATGCATATTATGATTATTGTAGATCTTTTGGTCATGATATTATCAATAGATTTTTATCTCTGAGGCATAAGATTCAAGACCTAATTGATAACAGCCAAATATAAGTGGAAGTAAATAATAGTAATTTGAATAAACAAAGTTCTCAACTAAATAAAACTTTTGAATTGTTTAAAACCCATCTTCTAAATAATGTTACTCAAAAAAAAACCAAGTTGATGTTCATATGATTACTCAAAAATAGACTCCACTATTTTATAATTCTCATCCTCTAGATGAGTTCATAGGTGTTGTCACAAATTCACATAAGGAGATTCTATTGTTTACATTATATGCCCATGATATCCTAGAGAAAATATATAATAATGGTACAAGGTTTTATAGATACACATTTGAGGTTAATAAAACATTTTATGGTTGATAGTGGTTCAAATATAAACTTGTGGACAATACAATTTATTAGTAATTATAGATATAATCAAAAGGATTTATAGTGAATAACCATTTTTATTAAATGATATGACTTCCTTACTCATACACCATTTGGGGGTATCATAATACCTATCATCATAGGTCCTAAGACTAATTTATTTTACTTTTATATATTTTCAGATAATGGGACATATGAGGTAATACTTGGTTGACCATGGCTTAATCAAATGAAAGAAATCCCATCCACATTACATTAATGTTTAAATTTCTTGCATGATTAAAAATTGATTACTATTGAAGGAACTTCTTATGATTCATAAATACAAGCTCCATCTGAGGTATACCTAAAGAACTACTAAAACAACAAATCACAAGACCTCAAATGATTACATCTAGAGTTCAATTACCTACTCATCCATGCTCTAAGGTAATATTATCATATCCTCTTGAATATATTTAAGATAAATATCTTATCAAGATTCTAACCATATTAACACCATTTAAACCAATAAAATTGACACAATAGTAGTTATAATGATTTTATATATGAGATGGCTTGTGATTATATTAATTATGATGGTACATTGGCTTGCTTAGATTCATAGTCCTCGTGACATCCAAATCTTGACCAGGAATGTAATATGGAACATTTTTATGCATAGTATGGTCATATATATGGCTATATAGATGGTTTTATTAGTTAATATTACTTGTTAACCTTGTGTGCTTGAAATGAACTATTTATTGTACATAGATTATTTCTTTTTTTATGTGTGGATTTTGGGTTCATCATGTTTCCATCTAGCCTTCTCTCCTATTAATTATTTTATCTTGATTTTTTTAACTTATAGATTCTTTTGATTTTGAATTCTACAGTATTTGAATTTACCTTTTTCTTTTATATTTTTCAGATTATGTCATTCTTATAGCCTATTGGTTTATGATTAATTTCATCTTTTTTCCTTTTCCTTTGATTTTTATCTCTCATCCCAAAATGCTTCGGGGCTTCCTAATGATGATAACACATGCATATTGTCCCACTTCAAAGGGGTGTCTATCACTCATGTACATAGAGAGGGGAATAGAAGTTTTGATAAAATGACTAATATATGGGTCTTTATTAATTCCTTTACATGTTGGCAAGGTGACATGTTCCCTAATGATGTCACTCCTCTTATCGAGCTTGATAAAGGACATCCCATATAATGAAATGATGTGCATAGTTATGAATCACCACACTTAGCATAAGATAAGTGACATTCACACATGCAAGGACATTATAATCCAATCACTCCTTAAGGATTTACATGCACAAACTAATTTGGTAGTTTTTAGCATTATTTTATATGACTTCATTCTCATAATCCCATTTATTCTCATTTTCAAGGTCCCAAGCCCAAAAAATTGCAGTATAAGCTTACAAAAAAAAATGGGAGGAGACCATCATCACTTTGAACCCATATCCTATGTAGACATTAAGGAGGATGAGTATGTCTAGAATAATATAGTAAAATAAGGGTTGGAAACCTAAATGGAGAGGTTGATCAGGCACGATCTAGAGCTCTCTAAAGATTTTTCCCATGGGTAGATGGATAGACAAGTTCACATGCATGGGATTAGGATTTTGATCACTAAAGAGATTATTGGGGAAATTACAGGGATGGACTACTCATGGGTTAAATCCTTCAAGGACAAAAATGGAAATAATAACATTTCAACATCTTCTATAGCAAGGAGGAGAAGAAGCCAAAGATTTCATCACTGAAAGGGTTTATGAGTGTAGACTTACTGAGAAAATGGCTAAACATATGCTTATATATCATGTGCTACATCACTTTTAAGGGGAAACATATAGTAATATTTTCACACCACTTCTTGCTTAACTAATTTAGGGACCATACTATCAGTCTCCCTTTCTTCCTTCTGAAATCTTTGGAAGACTTAGTCTTGAATTTTAAGAATAATCCTTTCTTGGATATTATACACCAAGGATTAATTATGTTTATTTTAAAAATGGGGGAACCTTTGTGGTCAAAAGTGGTGATGGAAGTAATTAATATTACCAGTGAACATGAAAACTTAGGTAGAGAAGATGAATTTTTCATAAAATCTGAGTATGAGAAAGTTGGGAATGTTGGTGACTAGAATGAAGTTATTGGAGAAGATTTTACATAGGATGAGTTGAAAAAAGGAGGTAATGACATGGGGTTTCCCAAATTTTTGACCCTAATAGGCACTAGGTGTTAGGTTTTTTAGAATCCCAAGATTGAGGAAAACATTGATGAGTCCCTTGAAAAGTTACACACCAAGGTGGCCATCCAAAAAATATGGTGTTCAATAATTTTGGATGAAAAAGAAAAATTATAAGGTCTTCTAGTTCAATGAACCTCTGATCTGAGCCTTGGCATGGAGAACATTGGACCAAATGATTTTACTCCTGATGGATATAGAACTACTCCCACTAGTGGAGTGGAGGAAAATTGTAAGGCAATCAAGCAAGGGAGGAAGGAATCTAAGACTACTTGTAAGAAGTGCAAGAGTCCAAACGAGGAGAAAGAATAGGATGTTGAAAACCACACCAAATGGAAGAGTAACAAATTGGATAGCACTTAAACAAAAAATTGGTCTATTACTCTGAGTTAGAATAGTTGGTCTCATTCAGTTTAGTCTTTTGGTCTATTGTGGGTTTTTTGTTGGATCTTGGTGTCTTTTAGGCTAAAGGTGGTTTATCATATAGGGTTCTAGGTGTTATTCTATTTTTCTAGTTTTTATATCATGATTATCTTCCACTTTATTTTGTAAGGGTATGGGATCCATCAACTTATTTCTTTAACTTGTCTAATAAAAAATGATAACACATACATATTAAGACCTTCTACCCTATTGTGCACATAGTTATGAGGAATTTTTAGGTTAGTATAAATCCTCCTATTTTTGCTTCTTATCACTTTTCCTCTTGGTTTTTTTTATTACTTAATTTATCTTTTTTATTCTTACTTTATGTATTCTAAAAATGACAAAAATAAAAATTTCTTTCATTTTATCTTTATGTGTTACATTTTCACATAGTTAGTATATCATGATTATTTTCTTATTATTATAGGTTTTTACATATACGTTTGTAGTTGTTCTTCAAGTTATTTATTTATTTTTTATCATTCTTATATTGAACTTTCTATTTAGATTATAATATCCTAGTTTAGTGTATATCTTTTATGCTTTATTGCATGAGTGTTTTGTGTTGTTGCTTCCCATGTTTTTTTATTATTTCACTTATTTATTATGCATTTTTATTGATTTGAATGTCTTTATTTTTTCTCTTTATAGGAACCTATATTTTTATACATTGTGTTTTATCAAATTTGTCAAAATATAATACTATTTACCTACATGTGACAAAATACTACATAAAATATGAATGCTACAGATATGCAATAAATGACAAAAACTAATTTGGAACTTACTATATTTAGAAAGATGATAAAAGGAAAATAAAAAAATAAAATTACTTAGTTAAAAATTTAATAATGTAGGACTGAGATAGAAATTATAAAAAAATTATGTGGCTATGTTGACTTACGTGAATCAGGAATAGGGTTTTGATCACTCTGTAGACAAGCCCACTTGAATCAAATAAAGTCATGGAGTGATGTTATCCCTAGGGTGTACCATAATCTTATGGGGTTTTAAAAAACTATGAAAGTTTTGACCTATACAATTTCACCTATTGACTTCGTGTATGGCATTAGACCTATGTGATTTGCTTCAAGAGTTGTTGCATGCCTCCATATTCACTTATAAAGCCTAGTTTGATAGGCAATGATGAATGAATGAAAAAAAACATAAGAATAAGTTATCAATTAAAGTTTTGTTATACCTCAACACCCCTTATGTTGAGTTTTGTATATATACCAATATTCTGAAAAGGGATCAAACTCCATGTAGTTATCCTATGCTATGGTGGTGTGTGTGAAAAAAAAGTTTAACTCTAGATGCTTATGCAATTACAGTGTGATTAAGTGCTTCAATTGTCACTTGTGACTTTATAGGTGTATTCAAACCTTGGATCATGGATAATAGGGTTGTATGTATTTAGAATTAGGAGAAATATGGAATTTTATCTCAATGTGCAATTTGAATTATAGTGATTTTCAATATGGAAGTCTCTTGTGTGTAAAATGAATTATAATGTGCTTTTTTAGTGATCAATATGGAATTCATTTAGATAATGATTGTTTTAGATTATGGTAAAAACAGGTTTTGAAGGGGCCCCGAAACCCTAGTACAAGGAAAAAAGATAGAGCACCCATAAACACAGACAAAGTCTAAAAACTACTACAAAGAAGTAGCAAAAAATAGGTTTTAAATGGACCTGAAACCACCGGAAAGACTTCCGGTCACAACCTAGATAAACAGAGATCTGGTAGCACCTAAGACAAAGGAAGACAACAAGAAAACAAAAAACTGGACCAGATTCTTAACCAACAAGAGGAACCATATTATTCATCTAGTTCCAATATCATTTTCATGGCTTCTTTTTCTTTTAGAACAGTATCCTGGGTAGTGGTTTCCACCAGCATTGCTCCTTTTTGTGTTACCTTCTTTCTAGAACTTTGTCTCGTTCTTTTGCTGGGTCCCTCCAAGGCTTTAGTCTCCTCACGAGCTCTTTTACCAATATTGATAGCAGCAGCACAAATATTGGACGTAGCTTCCTCCATTTTCATTCTATTGTCCTTAATTAGTTCCCAGAGGTTATTCTCATAGGCTTTGAGCTTGGCTGGGATCTCTCTTATTTGATTATCCATATTGTTAATTTTGTTCCATACCTCTTTCAGGGTATCTTCCATAGTTTCCACTTTCCTTTTGAGGTTCATAATCTCCCTGCACATCCAAGAATCAAATTGGGAAGATGCCTTTGCTTTGCAATTAACCCAGTTCATTGGTGTATGTGTTTCATCATTCTGTTCTTTCCCCCTCCATTCCTCAAAATTTTTATTAGGACTGTTCCTATCTTCTTCAGTGATATCCTCTCAACCCTTATGTTCCCACTCTTTAATTCCATTTTGAATTTCCATATCCATATCTTGATTATCATCCTGCCTTGTAGTTTCCTTTGCGTTCTTTGATGTTGGGTCCTCAACAGGGTCATCCTGGACACAATCAAACTCTGCCACTTTCTGATTTTCCTCAGTGTCTTCAGTTCTGTTTGCAGAATCCTCCTCTATATTGACATCTTATTTTTCATTCTTCTTAGGACATTCTTCTTCCTCATTAGAGCTTGTAGCCCGACTTTCAGTTCCTTCTTCTTCCTCCAAGTTTTCCTCATTGGGTTTATCAATTCTCTCCCGTTCCATTTCTTCTTCTACAATCTACTTTTTAGTACTAGGGAGCTTGATTTTACCTTTCTCAGTAACACATTCACTCTTTTTGTTCCCTGGCTCCTTGTTTTTCCCCTGTTTAGGGTGCTTTACCATAGCATTATTCTTGCAGTAGCCTTCGATTAACAGAATAAGGCCTTCATGGCAGATAGGGCGCATTTCCTTTTTCCTATGAGCATATAAACTTTGGACCAAGGAGAAACATAGATAAAAGGGAAAATACAAACTAACCTTGTGCCTAAAATGGTTAAGGAAGACAAAGTGTAATTTGTGCACACGCTTACTTCTTCCATCCAGGATGAAGTACTCCCTTATACAGCTTAAGACATCCCTCCATATCCCTTTAATCTGATCCAGCTCATAGAAATCCCCATTCTTGACCAATTTTTGCTCTTCCACTTCTGTTTTGGGGAACCTATAGAAGGCCTCATTCAAAATGCTTGTCTGTTTGGAGAATTTGAGTCCATCTGTAGGCAGCCCAGTAACCTCAGCTATAAAATCCTCTGTTAAGTTCACTGTAACACCATGCAGGGTGACCCTTTCATCCTTCCAATTTTTAAAAAAAGCCGTGGTGATATGTGGTTTTGATCCATGAAGTCTTTCCAAGTAGCTCGCAACTTTTCCTTTCTCCAAAATTCTCCAGACTTCTTGTTTCTCTTTCCATTCATCACAGCTCTTAGGTTCCTATTTCTGAGGTTCTCCCTTCCTTTCGCTTGCCATGCTCATTTTCTTAGAAACCCAATTGCTAAGGTCATTGAAATAATCCCGTCTATTGCCGAGTTGATAGGAAAATTGGCTTTGATTGTGCTTATTCAGGATCCTCTTCTCTCTCTTGAGGGCCTTACTCTTTAATGATTATTGTCCTTTCCCCGCACTGCCACTCCTCCTACTCATATTATTTCTTATACACTTTGATCTTTCCTTCCTTTGCATGGGTTGCATCATGAAGAATGAGCACCCTCAAATCCACATTCTTTTCTAATGTTTCATGCCACCTCACTGTTTGACCAGCCCAGACTGCATAATTAGCTAGCCAATCTGCAACACCATTGGCTTCGCGATAGGTGTGGGTTATGATCACTTCTTCAAATTTTTTAATTAATGTTTTCATCTCCATTACCTTATTCTCTATGGTCCAAGACACAGTATTTATATTGTTAATAATATTTATAATATTCAAGGAGTCCCCTTCAAGCCACAATTTGGGATATCCCGAGTCCACAGCTATTTGAGAGTTTGAAGGGCAGCAGTAGCTTCGGCAATGTGACAATTAGATTTTCCAATAGGGGTAGCTACAGCATCAATTACCTTTCCCATATGGTTTCTCAAAACTCCACCACAACTTGCATTCCCTGGGTTCCCTTTGGCCGCACCATCAAAGTTTCCTTTAATCCATCCTTGAGGGGGAACATTCCAAGTAACTCCTGCTCTGGGATTATTAGGTTTACCAATAGAATTATCCATACTCAAGGGATTATCCACTTGAAGAGTTGAGCTTGGATTCTTATGTGATAAAAAATTCTCCTTTAAAGCTCTTATGATGTTCTGTCCTACCACCCATCCAAGAAGTTCTTTATTTCTAAAGATTCGGTTATTTCTTTCCTTCCATATTTCCCACCAAATATGGGGAAGAGTAAGTTTCCATAAAAAAAGAACTTCAAGATTCTTTGAGGGGTAGTACCAGCTTTTGAAAGATAATTCCACATTTTTTTGGTGAATCCATGTAATACCCCACAAATTGAGAATCTCCTTCCAAACTAGCTGAGTGAAGGAACAATTCACAAACAGATGATCTCTATCTTCAAGGTCTTTTTTACAAAGAATACACCTGTTGACAATATTAATTCTGCATTTTTGTAAATTATCCAAAGTCAATATTTTGTTTTGGAGAAGGGTCCAAAAAAATAATTTGATTTTAGGGAT
The DNA here is from genome assembly GCA_037957365.1 of Torreya grandis. NCBI lineage: Eukaryota > Viridiplantae > Streptophyta > Pinopsida > Cupressales > Taxaceae > Torreya > Torreya grandis. Next base: position 1,321,392 of record JARHVA010002666.1, read on the forward strand.
GAGCCCCTTAATCCAGGCTCTCATCCATAACGGTTGGCTGCCATTTCCCTTAGGGGTGAAAATGGAAGAGACTTTAAACTATCCGCTTGGCTCTTTGTGCCAAACAATTTTATCTTCATGGTTAGGATATAGAGATATAGCATTTAGGGACAATTGAATTTCCTTGAGATCTTGATCATAGTCAATTAGGTTTTCCCAAGAGTTGTTCTGCCAATATTGATTAACCATAATTCCCACTCTTTGCTTGCATCTATCTATAACATCTTTATCTTGGATTTCTTCCTGTAAAGGTTTTCCTTTTAACCAAATATCTTCCCAAAACTTCACCTTTTTACCATTGCCAACTTTCCATGAACTTCCTTCTTCTAGAATATGTTTTGTTCCCTGGACTGCCCCCCATATGGCAGAAGGATGAGAGATGTCTGGAGTAGAAAAGAATTCAGGGAGTGACTTTGCCTTGAATAAGTACTTGTGCTTCCATATTTTACTCCATTCTTTATTTTCCTGGTAAACCCTCCACCATTGTTTAGCTAAGAGGGCTGTGTTCATTCTTCTTATTTTCCTTATACCAAGTCCACCTTCCTTGACAGGGTTACATATGTTATCCCATGCTATTAGAGGCATTCTCCTTTTCTCCTCAGTACCTGACCAAAGAAAGTTTCTCTAAATTTTTTTGATAGCTTCTGCAAATTTAGTAGGGATTTTGAAAAGACTCAAAGCATACGTAGGTATGCTTTGTAGACTTGCTTTGAGTAGTATAAGCTTTCCACCTTGGCTTAGAAGACTGCCTTTCCATCCCGCCAATTTCTTACTAAATTTGTTAATAAGCCCTTCCCAGAAAGCTTTAGGAGCTTTCAACCCTAAAGGGAGACCAAGGTAAGTGGAGGGAAAAGCACCTATGGAGCATTCAAGGATCCTTGCTATTTTGTTATGTCTGTAATCTGGGGTATTCGTAAAGAATATAGCACTTTTGTTCCAGTTAATCAGCTATCCTGAGGTAGAGGAATACAGATTTATTGCTTCCTTTAGAATTCTAGCTTCTGTAACTTCAGACTGTCCCATGAAAATAGTATCATCCACAAATTGACCATGGGAGCAAATTAAAGGATGCGAAGAGGGTTTTAGACCTTTAAATAATCCTTTACAAACTAAGTCCCCTAGGTATCACCCCATACTATCAGCCATGATAATGAACAGAATAGGGGAGATCGGATCCCCCTGTCTTAATCCCCTTGACGGATTGAAAAAATGAGATGAACTTCCATTTACCAACAGAGCTATAGAAGTTGTAGATATCAACTGTTTGATAATTTCAACCACTCTTTGCTCAAAGCCAAAGGCAATAAGGCTATTTGAAAGGAATAGCCAATCCACCCTATCATATGCTTTAGCTATATCTACTTTCATTAGGAACCCCTCTGTGTTTGAGCTAGAAAGTGAGTGAATATTCTCATGCACCGTTATAACAGAGTTGAGGATTTGTCTGCCTAGAATGAATCCATTTTGCTAATCAGCAATTAATGAAGGGATCACTTGAATTAGTCTAGTCGTTAGAACTTTGGAAATTATCTTATTGAATTAGATAATGATTGTTATACATGTGGTATGGCCCATTATAGGAATTTTAAATTGATTAATTAGTCACTATTTTCTGGGAGGATACGGCTAGAGGAACTAAATAGGACTAGGGGCAATACAGTCCAAATGGTGCATTGTTATCCTTAGAGAAAAGATAGCTTAGATGAGAGTATGGATAAGTCTTAAAGTGTGTTTAAGTTTCCTAAGATACTGGATAGGGATAGTTTCATATCATTAGTTTATATTAATAATGTGTCATTTTTATAGCGAGTGAAGGAAAATCAGTTGAAATACCATGGAATAAAACATGAACTAAGTGTGTAAAATGGTCACAATTTGAAATTCTTGATGTTATTTTGATCCAAGAAACAAAATTAAAGCCTTTATTCTAATGTAACTTGGTTGGAAGAGATGGAGCAACTCTTTGTTGAATCTATTGGGGTTTTAGTGGATTAGCTATTCTCTAGGTTCTTTACAAAGTCCAAGTGGAAAATGTTGGATGCTGGAACTAATTGGCAATTTTGTAGAATCACTTGTCTTAGGATGGATTTGAGTTTCTTGCTCTATAATTTATCCATCCTAATTAAGTATAATAATAATATTTTATTATGGAATGAATTATCCACCCTTTTATCTCACTACGTAAGTTTGAATATTGTGTTGGGTGTAAATTTCAATACTCTTCTATCTTCTTTGGAAAAATGAGGTGGTAGGACTTTAGCAGCTTCTGTTAATCTAGATTTTGTTCAATTTGTTTCTAAAAATGAGCTTCTAGATATCCAACCAAAATAGGGGATTTTTATTTAGAACAATAAAATAAGTGGGGAAAAGAATATGTGGAGTATTTGTATTAGTTTTTGGTTTCATCCAATTGGTTATCTCAAAATTGGATCTTAGAAAGTTCCATCCTTCCTTTTTCAGGATCAGATCACTTTCCTATGGATTTTTGTATCAATGTGGATAACCCTCCTAATATTTATCCTTTTAAATTTGAAAAAAGGTGGCTTTGGGATCATTCTCTTCCAAGCCTTATGGAATTTTGGTGGAAGAATTTTCATATTCAATCTAGCTCTTTGATGTTCATGATGTCCAAAACACTTCAATTTATTAAGGGGCATCTTCAACATTGGAACCTCAATTATTTCAAAAACATTTTTCAAGACATATTTTGGGTTGAAGTGGACCTTGAAAATATCAATTAAACTATCTATATAGTAGGGATGGATCAAAAATCTTATTAGTTGGAAAAGTGATTGTTGGTTGAGTATGTGGAATTATTGTAGAGAGAAGAAAATTTTTGGAAACAATAATCGAGAATAGTTTGGATCAAATAAGGTGATCAAAACTCTATGTTTTTTCATAATTCTATTAGGATCAAGCATAATGTCTCTCGCATTTCAAAGATTCTTTCTTTTGAGGGAAAGTTGTTGGATACATAATCATAGGTTTGGAGTGAGGTTGTTAACTTATTTAATAACCTACTTAATGATGACAAGGAATCTAATATTCAAGATTATAATGACAACTCAAGTACATCCCTATATTGGTTTCTCCTAATTATAATGGGAAAATTTTATCCCATTTCACTTTAGAGGAAGTTTGATATGTGTTTTTTTCTATGGATAACAATAAATCTTTGAGCCCATATGGGTTTCCTATGGATTTTTTTAGTCTTTTTGAGAGATAGTGGGTGAAAATATGATTAAAATAGTTGAAGAATCAAGAAGGAGAAGAAGAAAGGTAATACCAGATCTAAATGTTACCTTTATATCTCTTCTTCTAAAATGTGACCTTTAGGATAACTTTAACAATTTATGGCCTATCTTTCTTCGTAATATAATTTATAAGATCATTTATAAAGTAATGGTATCTATGCTCGAACCTATTTTAGATTCCTTGGTCTCAGAATAACACGTTGGTTTTATTTTGGGAAGGAATATTTAGGAAGGTATAATCATTGTCCATGAAATTGTTCATTATCTAACTATTACACGTAGGAAGGGTATGTTACTCAAGTTGGATATCATCAAAGCTTATGATAGGGTTGATTGGCACTATCTAATCAAAGTTATATAGAAATTTAGGTCTGGAAAAGATAAGTGTCATTGGGTTTTTCGTTGTATTTTTGGTCTTAAATATTCTATTTTGATCAATAGAAGTCTAGCTGGATTCTTTGAATCTTCAAGGGGTGTTAGGCAAGGAGGTCATATTTATCCTTTTATTTTTATTTTTTGGATAAGGCCTTGGGTCATGCAGTGAAAAAATCTAACGAGGATTCAAATTTATAGGGTATTCAAGTTTTATAAGGATTGGAAAATCTTACTCATCAGTAACTTGATGATGACACTTTCCTTTTTGGTTAAGCTTATGTGTGTGAAGCTCAAGTTTTCAGAATTATTATTTAAAGCTATGAGTCTGCCTTTGGTCAAATGTTGAATGTTATAAAATCTAAAATTTTTTATCAATTATTTTAAATAAGAAAAACAAGATATCTCCTTGGTTCTAGGTTTTAATATTGGAAAAATGTCATCCAAATGCCTAGGAGTCCCTCTTTTTTATAGAATGGCCAAGAGCATTCACTAAGAAGGATTGGTTAACTCTTTTAAATATCATATAGCTTATTTTAAAGGAATATTATTGTCTTTGGTTGGTAGAATCAACCTCATTAACTTAATTTTGAGCTCCTTTCCCATTTATTATCTCTTTGTTCTTCAACCACCAAACCATGTGGTTTGTTAGGAATATAGAATATAGAACAATAATATTGAAATAAAGACAGCGTTAAAATTTAGAAAACACAATATAATAGAGACATATATTTAATTTGGTTCACCCAATATGGGATATATCCACACAAAAACTACCAGTCCTTATTATTCACTCCAACAAATGAAGGGAAAAACTTACAATACATCCACTGCAATATCCTCTTCAATCTCACACTTTTTTTCCTAATTCTAATGCCCTCATATCAAAAGAGGGTTATAAATTAGGGAAAAAATGCACTAACTTAATTTTTATCATTAGATCTAAAACCTCATAGTAAATGGTCCATATTAACTATAAAATTACAATATCTTATAATCCATTTTTTACATAATTTTGCTTTAGGAGCACTGCCCGCAAACCCCCACTAGGGGGGATCTAAAATAGGTCACCACCCCCCTAGACCCCCATGGAGACCCTAGTGGGGGGAATTTCCCATCCACACCCCCTATCAAGAACTATGGATTAAAATAATATCATGCTCCCCCATCCAATAATCTCCCACTTGTAGATTGATTATTGCAACTCCACCACTACAAATCTTACTTGGACTTTTCTTTTAACTTTGACCCTAGCATGTTTCTCATCTTTATTTTTATCCTTGAATACCTATTAAAGATGAACAAATCTCTAACTTATCTTTAGTGACTACCTTTGTTAGCATATCTATAGGATTCTAACTTGTATGGATCTTTTCCAACTTCAATTGACTATCCTCCAAAACTGAATGAATGAAGTGATACCTAAGTTGTATATATTTGGTTCTTGAATGGAATGCCTAGTTCCTTGCTAAATGAATCACACTTTGGATATCATTGTACAACCTTCAATATTCTTGCTTATAACTTAACTCTTCCATGAACCTTTGTATCCATATCATCTCCTTGCTAGCTTCTATAGCTATAACATATTCCTCCTCTACAGCTGATAAAGCAAATATATTTTGTAATTTTGAAATCCAACTAATTATTGTGTCACCAATAGTGAATACATAAATTTTGGTGCTCCTCCTACCATATAAATCTCCCACCATATGTGCATCAACATATCCTTGTAAAGAAACATCTGACCCTTCATAGCATAAATGTTTATCAATGGTCCCTCTCAAGTACCTGAGAATACACTTGATTTCATCCTAATGCTCTTCTCTTGGATTATTCATAAACCTACTAACAACTCCCACTGCATGATCAATATCTAGTCTAGTGTACACCATAGCATACATTAAACTTCTAACTATTGAAGCATATGGCACTTTGGTCATGTAATTGATTTCTTCCTATGTTTTAGGACATTATTCCTTAATTTAAAGTTTCCTCCCAAAGGTGTACTCACAGGGTTTGCATCTTGCATATTGAACTTGACTAACACCTTCTTGATGTATTCTTCTTGAGACAATGTCAATTTTCTATTTTTCTTATCTCTTGTTATTCTCATACTAAGGATTTACTTTGTAGCACCCAAATCCTTCATTGTAAATGAATCTGCTAGTTTTCTTTTTAGCTCATTTATATCATGCATATTAGACCCTGTAATAAGCACGTCATCTACATACAATAACAAGATAATATATTTGTCATTATCTAATCTCTTAAAGTAAACACAGTGTCAGAATGACATCTACTATTAACCTTGTTCTATCATAAAAATGTCAAATTTCAAAGACCACTATCTTAGAGCTCGTCTTAGGCCATACAAACTCTTCTTCAACCTGCACACCATTTTCTCCTTACCTTTGGATTCATATCCTTGTGGTTGCTGCATATATATTTCCTCCTCCAAATTACCATGAAGGAATGTAGTCTTCATATCTAATTATTTAAGGTGTATCTTCTACTACTACCAAACTTAAAACAGTTCTTATAGAAGTCATTTTAACTACTGGAGAAAATATTTCATCAAAGTCAATACCTTTATTTTGTGCAAACCTCTTTACAACAAGTTTGGCCTTGTACCTCTTCCTTCAACCTATAAACCCATTTATTATATAATTCTATTTTACCTACAAGCCACTAAACCAAATCCCAAATTTAGTTATGTACCAAGGAGTCCATCTCCTCTTTCATGCCTTGCTCACAATTCTTTTTGGTTTCTACTTGCATTGCTTCATCATAGCATTTTGGCTCACCACCATCAGTCAATAATAAATAATAAAGTAAAGGAGAGTAATGTTTAGGGAATCTACTTACTCTAGTAGATCTTATAAATGCACTTCAAATAGTTTGAGGTATTTGTTGTAGTTGTTTCACATTCTAATTTTTTGGCACTTTTAGAATTTCATTTTCAATATTTTCATCAAGTACTGCATATTCTATATTTGACTTTTCCTATTTCTTTTCTTATAATTGATCTCTATACATGACCTTTTCATTAAATATCAAATCTCTACTCCTAATCATTTTGGATTTTAATATCCCATAAATAGTAACCAAAATAATTAACTCCATATCTAATAAAAGTACATTTCTTGTTTTTTGCCTCAAGCTTGGTTCTATTTTCTTTATCATTATGGATAAATACCTCACAACCAAAATTCTGTGAAAAGGAATAATATACCTTTTTACCTATCCATGCTTCTTCTATAATTCCACCATCCAAAGGACTTGAAGGCCCTTTATTTATTGAGTAAACGGCAATATCCACAACATCTACAAAAAACTATATGGGCAACCTTGCATGCAATCTCATGCTCCTTACATGCTCTATGATTGTCCTATTCATCCTTTTTGACACACCATTTTTTTGTGGTGTTCTAGGAACTATCTTCTCTCTATGAATCCCATGGGATGATTATTAATTATAAAATTACTTGCTACAGTATTCACCTCCACTATTTGATTTGACACACTTCAACTTATTTATTGTCTCATTCTCAACTAAATCTTTCCATTTATTAAAAGTATAAAAAACATCATATTTTTCTTATGTGCAATAAACCTAGGTTTTTCTAGTTACATCATCAATAAAAGTAACATAATAAGAATAACCACCAAGGGATGATACCTGAGCCAGTCCCCATTCATCTATATGCACAAGATCTAACTTTTCATCCTTCTTTGTCCTCCCAAATCTAAGAAATATGATGCTCTTATGTTTTCCATACACATAGTGCTCACACAAATCCAAATCCACCTTCTTCAAATATGGTAACAAATTCTTTGAGTGGAGAACTTACATCCCCTTCTCACTTGTGTTCCCAATTCTATGGTGCCATAATTTTATATCCACTTATATAGAAGATAGAGAAATAGAAGAGTCAACATCACCATTAGATAAATATATTGTGCCTACCTTCTCTCCTTTTACTATTACTAGTGATCCTTTAGTGACATTCCATGAAATTTCTATGAATGTAACTATGTAACCCTCACTTCTGAGCTACCCTATTGAAATTATATTTCTTCTCAACTCAGGAACAAGCCTCACCTCTTTCATCAACCATTTGTTTCCATTCTATAATTTTATTTGTATCTTACCCTTTCTTACAATTTTACAGGGTTCACCATTACCCAAATAAACCTACCCAAAATCACCTTGAACATAGTCTTGAAAATATTTCTTATGGGGTGTAACATGAAATGAAGCCCTTGAATATAAAACCCAAGAATCATTAATATTATCTAAATAAAGGATTAAAGTATCTTGTAACACATCACCTACTACATTTGCTTCTTGGTTTTTATCTTGTTGTCCATCTCCTTGTTTTCCTTTTCAAAACCCACAATCTTTTTTCAGGTATCATTTCTTCCCACAAATCTAGAACACCAATGTTCTTCTAGATTTAGATCTACCCTTATTATACTTCCCATGATTCCTTGGGCCCTTTCCTCTATCCTTTTGTCTTCCCTTGTTCTCCATATTCAAATCATTACTTGATGTCTCACCTGTGCTTTTCCATTTTATTTCCTTGCTAAGGATAACACCAATAACATCATCAAACTTTAAAGTGTTTGAACCAAAGATATAATTGTTCATAGCCATGACCAAGCCATTCTATCTTTCTATAAATGAGCACAAAATAAAAAAATCCCTAACCTCATCATCAAAATTTACTCCTATAGAGCTTAACTAATTTGTGACAGTGTTAAATTCATTTAAATGGTCAGCAACATACCCACCTTTTAACATTTCTAAATTAAATAAATGATTCATAATAAATACCTTATTAGAGGCTAAGGGTTTTTCATACACTATATCTAATTCCTTTATCACATTTGATGTTATCTTTTCTTTTGAAATATTGAAGGCCACCAACACTACTAGACATAACCATATTGTTCCTGGTGCCTTTTTGTCAAGAACCTCCTAGTCTTTATCCTTCATAGTCATCGGCTTCTTTGCTATTCCACCAAACGGTATGAAAAGATCCTTTTGATATAGATACTCCTCCATTTTCATCTTTTATAGCTAGTAATTTTGGTTGTTGAACTTCTTGACTTTAAACTTTCCTTATTCTGCTATTGCTCCCACTCGAACTAGGAAACCTCTTTTCTTATGAGTTTATTTACCAAATAAACCTTTGGCTCTGATACCAATTATTAGGAATATATAGTGTAGATAAATAATAATGAAATAAATATAGAATTATAATTTAGAAAACATAACATAATAGAGACATAGATTTAACATGGTTCACCAAATATGGGCTACATCCCAATAGAAATTACTAATCCTTATTATTTAGTCCAACAAATGAAGGGAAAAACTTGCAATACATCCACTACAATATCTCTTCACTCTCACAAATTTTTGCCTAATTCTAATTCCCTCATATCAAAGGAGGGTTATAAATTAAGGAAAAAATACACTAACTTAATTTCTACTATTAGATCTAAAATCTAATAGTAAATAGTTCATATTAACTATGAAATTACAATATTTTATAATGCATTTTTCACAAAATTTTGCTTTGGGGGCATTTCCCCTGAACCCCCACCAAGGGGGATCCAAAATAAGTCTCTTCCCCCTAAACCCCCATGGTGACCCTAGTAGAGGGGCATTGCCCCCCATACTCGCTTGTCAGGAATTGGACATTATAATAAGATTAGGCACCATCATCCAACATGGCTAAGATTTTGAATCACATCATTAAGGATTTTCTATGACGAGTTAATCAAATCAAAAAGAAAATCCCAATGATAAAATGGCAAAGGGTTTATAAAGTTAAGATGGGAGGAGATGGTGTAAAAATTTTGAGTCTCCAAAATAATGCCCTTGGAGCTAAACTAGTTTGGGGAATGTTTTCAAAACACAATTCTCTATGGTGTGGGATTTTGAGATGCAAATATCTTGATTTAAATAATCCCTAGAGCATGGTTTTTATTGGTAAGCCCCCATAATTTTCACACTTTTGGAATTTTTTCTTGAATTTCAAGTCTTTGATTTTAGAGCATGTTTCTTGGAAAATCAATAATGGTCGATTAGTGAAGTTCTAGGACTCTTGGAATGGAAAGAAACCTCTTTTTGATATTTTACATTTGGAGGAGGCTAAAAATATTCTTACTCCTATGTGGGATGTTTCAATTAAAAAATGTTCTCAACTTCATTAGAACAGTGGTCCATCCTCTTAGATTTTAAAGAATTTCTAGGATATGGAAATCCTAAATGAACAACATTTATGTTTATTAGATTACTTGAAGAATAGTAAGGTCTTCTTAAACTCCAAAGAGGTCTTGCTTCACTGGATTAGATCCGAATTAGGCATTTATATAGTGAGTCTTGGATATCAAATGGTAGATATCACTAATGATATGTTGAGATGGGTAAGATTCTTATGTTGGGATAAGATTGGGATCCAAAAAGTAGGGGTGTTCACTTGGTTAGCAATCTAGAACTATATCCTCACCCAAGAAAATTTGGCCAAAATTAGTTTTCATAGTCTTTCTCATTGCATTCTTTGTAAATCATAGGAAGAGACTATTAATCATCTTCTTTATGTGTTCCCCTTTAATGCTTGGTGTTGGGCTTGGTTATGTTATAAACTAGAATTGGCATGAGTCTGGCCCTCTTCCTTGTTTAATTCATTCTCTTCTTGGCCTATTAGTGATTTTAAGAACTCTCTTTATGGTGTTTGGAGAGTTAGTCCTACCATTTTAGTATAGATGATTTGGAAGGAAAGAAACCAAAGAATATTTGAAGGGAAATAAAAACCTCTTGATACAATTTTAAAGGATTTAGAGGTCAAAATATTATAGGTAATCTCTTCCTAGATCAAATGTAGGAATGGTTATCTTTTAGCTTTAGATATGAAAATGTGTACAAAATTGAGGATTATTATCCATCCACCCATTAATGGGACATTATTAACCTCAGGTAAAAGTGGTATTAAGGATAAGACCTCTTGGATTCCTCTACCAAGTTGGTTTAAAATAAATCTTGATGGAGCCTCAAGGGGAAGTCCAAGTGCTTCTAGAGTAGGATATATCATAAAGGTCTATAGTGGTTCATTGATCAAAGCTATTTCAAGAAAATTAATGGATGGCATGAACAATGACGTTGAGGTTGATGCCCTTTTAACTAGGATTGATCTAGTTTTATAGTGTAAAATTGATAAACTTGTTATTAAAGGTGACTCATAAATCTTGATCTTCGATCTTAAGAAAAAGTCAGCCATCTCTTGGAAATTGGAAAACATTTTGTCTAATGTTTGGGATTGCTTAGATAATTTTTCTTATTGGGAGTGTAAACATTGATATAAATAAGCCAATTTATTTGTTGATTTTTTAGCTAATTGTGGAATTGATCAAATGGAGGAATTGTGTGTGGATAATCATAGGTCTACTTAAGAATATTTTTTTAGGATTGTTTCCATTAAATTGGGCATTTAAAAAAAATAATCAAAAATGATTATTATTTTTCAATTATGATTAGCAATAGCCCTAATTATTTTTTATTACCCACTATTGGTTTATATGTCATGTCATTCTTTCATAATGGCTTTACTCATGTGAACCAAGGTTGCAGCTAGTTGCATTAATATTGTCAAGGGTGAGTTGGCGTGCCTTAACCTAGTTTTTGCATTTCATCTACTTCTTGGGTAAAGCATTGGCATTTGGGTTTGTCTAGTTTTTTGACACCATGGAGCACAAGGTTTTATTGGATTTTGGTACATCGATGGTCTTTGGAAGTAGTTCCATAATGGGAATGGTGTTTTATAGTAATATTTCCAAGTTTTGGTAAAAACACATCTTATGGGTCCCCATTGAGGAGATTTTACAAGCCATCTTGGCAATCCCAAGAGATGATTACATGGCATAAAGTATTTATAGTAGGGTTAATTCTGAGTTGACCACTATGTTTACGACCAATATTATGACTTTAATAGTGGATAAAGATGTGATTTGTAAAATCATGGCATTTTTTGTGATGCCTAATCACTGTCTTTAGCTTCTAGAGGAAATTGGAAGGGTGGTTTTGGGCCCTTTCCACAAATTATTTTTTTTAGCTCAAATGATAATGGTTTGGTCCAACTTTCATCTTTTATATCATTGGAAACCAGCTTTATGATTCTAGTACATTTTGTGGAGGATATCTATAAGAAGGTTTGTGACAGTGATTCTATAGAAGGCTAGTTCTTGACTATACCACCTATGGCTCAACTCAAGAGCCCCATTCTAGAATTAGCATGGTATAAGGAAGTCATACACAATCAAGTTCATGTGGATGATATGAAACTTTTGGAAAAAATGGTGATTCAAGGCATGGATCCAACCCCTCCTAGGTTGGAAACAACTCTTAGATGATTGGTTACTACAGCTATGTAGGGGAGCCTGGAAAGTAATCATGTGGTGGCTTTAATGGGTGGTGTCAAGCTTAAGCTTTGAGGGTCAAGGAAGAAAGTGATGGAGAATTATTCTATGGATGGTGCCCTTAACAATAAGGTGGTAGTGTTGGATGATAAGGAAGACACAATTTAATTATTATTAGGTTACTTATTTTATTCACTGGTAATCTTTTTTATTTTTTGCCTTTTGTCTCAGATGCAAATTTGTGGCCTTTTTGGGCATTTTTAGGTTTTTTAGTATGTTTGTTTTTGGTAAATGGTAGTTGTATGGCACACCAGCTAGACTAGCCTTGCCTTGTTTCTAGTATTTATCTATTATAATTAACTACTAATAATCAAGCTAGCCACATTTTTATGTTTTTTTATCTATGGGCAAGGGACCAGCTCAACCCCAGTATCCATCCAAAAAAAGGGTGGTCACAATTACATTGTTTTAGCTTAAATATTAAATTATATATCTATACCCTATATTATTTATGTGATTGATTACATTTTTTTAATTTGGTCACTTTTTTATATAATTAACATATGTTGGTTACATTTGCATGTGCTTACATATTATGTATTACTATATGTTTGGTGCCATGATTTTTATCATGTATGTTATTACTTGATGTGTTATATATATGTTACCTAGATTGTCATGGTTTCTACCATGTAACTATTAGGGCATACTATAATTTTATTCATTGATTGTTTCTTATCATTTCACTCATACTTTGTCCATGTGTCTATATATCATAAATTGCTTATATAGGGGCATGAACTTTTCATATGTCCTTTTATGTGTCTTATTTATATTGGGCCATACTAGTGTATGCACCTTCTTTTCCATATTTTCTCCATACTAAGGAACATTATTACATTAGGATATGTCACTTGCCCTTCCCCTTTCCTTACCTTGTTTATTCTAATTTTGCTATGGCATATTAATATTGGGTTACCAATGAATTTTGATGATGAAATATTTCTATAATTAGATACATATGTTAGAGATGTGTTTTAATGATTATTATATTTTTTTATTTTATCTATTTTACACAATACATTTAATACTTTTATTTTGACATGAGTTGTATGTAGGTACATCCCTCAACTCAAAATGGGGGGTATATGGTCAGATTGTTTTATTTTTGGTTACATGATTTTGATGGGTTATAATAAATTTTAAGAGATTATAAAGATCTAATATATTTTTGCTATTTCAAATAGGAAGTAAAAAGTTTTTCCACTTAGTAAGATCAATAAAACCTAGATTCTAAATATTTTTTCACTTGGTTTGGTCAACACAACCTATGGATTAATTGTGTTTCCCCATAACAGGGTCAATAACACTCGTGATAGTTAATATTTTTCAAAAATGGCATCACGGTTTGCATGTCACTAGCTGTATTTGTTCCTACCTTTCATTTTCATTCAATTATTTCATCAATTATTTGACTATAAATTTATACATACATTAATATATTTATAAATACTCCCATTTTTTTAAAATACAAAAACATTTCACATGCTAGATATAGGACACAAGATAATTGATGTTTGCTCATGGAACCTCAGTGTAAGTTAAGACATTCATGCAAATAGAAAGGATACAAGGCTTTCTTGTTTTATAGGTTGTATCATTTGGACTTTAATATAAGGTAACTTATCTCTTCATTTTGAATTTTGAATCAATTTCATATTCAACACTAACTTTGATCATAAATTATAGGTATTAGCCTCAACTTCTTCATCAAGCCCTCCCAAGTGCACTTGTTTGTTTTACTTTATTGTATATGCACACACCCATAAGTTGGGAGTTATGTAGACAACTAATTTTAGTTTAGGTCTTGTAATTACAATTTTATAATCATGTTTTAGTATATATGGATCATTGATTTAGAATAGGCTCTTCTCATCACATTTTCTTTTTTTATCTTCATATAGTATTTTAGGTCATCTATGTTTAACTTTAATATCACCATTTATACTTTAAAACCTTTAACTAAATCATTTTTATACCTAAAGATCCTCCTAGATATGTGTTTTGTTCATTATGTATTTGTTTTTTATGTTTTGGTTAGCTTAGATGGTATCAAAATAAATTAATATGTGTCTAATAGTTATTAGACCATTTTTAAAGCAATTGTGTCAATCATGGGTCTCTCATACCCCTTCCCCTAGTTTTATCATGTTTTTTCATGCCATGATTGTCATTTTTCCTACTTTAACAATGTCATCTTATGTTCCAATAAGGTCTTGTTTTAATTTGATAAGTATATATATACACAACCACTCTAATATATTTAACACAACTCAAAATCATAATATATATTCATGCAAATACAAGGATCACATCTAAGTATTTTTTGTACTCTGTTATTTAATATATTTTTATCTATTAAAGAGTTATTATAACATAATTATACCAAGATAATGAATAATGAGAGAGGATATATAAGTGAGAACTTTTTTACATCTCACACATAAGGATAAGGGTTGGGATATTTATATGCACTAAATTATTTGTTAACTTGAGGTCTGAATAAGGTATGCCCCTCATAATAAAACTAATTTTTATGACTTTAAAAGGTCTCTTGGAGTGGATTATGGCTTGAAGGAATTATGAAATTCTCAAACATCAATTCACTAATTTTGGAGAGGTTTATATTGAATAGGCACTAATAAAAGGTTCATATAGTTTTAGACTATCTAACCTATTCTACCACTATTAGGATTAGACTACCACTATCAAGAAAATAACCACTATCACAATAGTTTGGTAGTAGTATACCTCTATCTAGATAATCTGATTATGGGTACATTGTCATATCTCTATCATCTTTATGGATTAGTTTCTATATTGTTTCAAACCCTCTTTCTCAGTATTTTCAATTACAATTAGAGTGTAGGTAAATTTGGTATGTTTTCAAAAAAACCCTTTTTTATTTTTGACATTTTAAGTTATTTTCAATCACTTCCTTTCAAGCACAAATTAGGGATTTGATTACTATATATATCATATTTCTCATGTTTTTTTCTCTATAGTTTAGTGTAGTTTTTTTAAGATTGAGGTCCACTTTACCATAAAAATTTTACCTAACAATGTTAAATAACCTTATTTAATCAAATAATTTCATGAATTATGACCTTCCTAATTTCATTTTATCATGGTTAGTAAATTTACTTATTTATTGAGCATGTAAAAAATTGAATTTAACTTATCATGATCAATAGAGCTACCTGTTGCTTGAGAATGTAAAAAATATTGAAAAATATTTTTAAAATATATTATAGAAAACATACCATACTTCCATCTTTCCAAGTTCTTTCAAAACCCCAAAATTCTCTTTTTTCAATCTAATGATTATCCATTTTTAAACCCCAAAGGTTTGTGAAGAAGTCTTTGAGACCTTGGAATTGAGGAAGGAGATAAAGAGCTCCAAGAAGAGAACAAACATACCTCCAAAAATAAGATAACTCCCCATTTTTCATTTTCCAACATAAAAAATGAGCAAGTAGAAATATGCATTTACTAAGGAAGTTCCAAATATGTAAACCTTCCATCAAATCCTAGGAGGTAAAAAATGATTGGATCTACTACCATTTTTTTATATTTCTTCCTTAACATCAAACTCTAAATCTCATTTTTCTCTTTGAAATCTCTCCAAAGAAGCTTTTCTCATAAATCTAGATTAAGATAAAACAATTTTCTAATCCCTAATCCATCAAATTTTGTTTTATTGATCTTCTCCTAATTCATCAGGATTATCATTCTTTTATCATCAATACCATTCCACATAAATTTTTTCTTATTAACTTTTATTTAATGATTTCATAAACTAACAAGATAAACATCATATAAATTTAGAGTAAAAGATTAATTTTAATTTCCTAGGATATTCATTTCACTTTAAAAATATCTAGTCACTTCACTTTCCAAGTATCCAATTTAGTTTGGAACATTGTAATCATACTTTCCCAAAAATATTTCTTAGATCTCCCACCAAACAAAGGGATACCAAGTATTTACTTGGAAGGGAAGATCTTGAAAATATTAATCCTTATTTTCTTCATAGGAGGGTGATTGGTAAATAAAATACCATACTATCTTGAAGTTATTGAATAGCAAGATAGTATTTTGGTAAACATCATATCCTCCCTACACAAGCAGTGTCATCTACAAATTGATAGAGGGAAGGGAAGTAATTTAAATATTTTGGGAATATTAGATTCTTATTCCTAATTTAGTTAAGGGTCTAGATTGAATAAATTAGTAAATAATATTTTAATAATTTAACTATTGATTTGTATAATTTATTTATATTTTTAACCTTTTTATAAATAGCAATAAATATGGAAAAAATAAGACTTATCTAAAATATGATGAAATAGCTGAGACAAGATCTAAAATTTATTGTGTAGGACTGGGACAGTGTCATAAATCAAAATTTGGCTTTCATTTTTTAAAAATATAGAATCATCAAAATAGGACACCCTAGGGTCTAGTGTTATATTCCTTTTCTTCCATTGTTGTTCAAACTACTCACAGAGACCTAATTTTTTTGGGGTTTGTTCAGTATCCCTGTGTGAGCCTACATATGAAATCTCAACTACTAAAAGTCTACAAAACTCCTTGTAGATATGATTTAGTCTTCAAACCCTAGACTTTATTATGCTTTGATCTATTTTTAGAGAAAATGGGGTTAGTGTGTGTAAGATGCACTGAACATGTATCCATACCCCTTGTGTGGGCATGCTACCTACATACTAATACTCTAAAGAAGGATCAAGCCATATGTAGTTATCCCACTTGATGTGCTTTATAAAATAGTGTTATGAGGATGAAAATATGCTAAACTAGGTATGTTTGAGGTGGTTAGGGACTAGTGTGAGGATTTGGTTATGTTGATAGTTGTATTGGATGGTTTTATGTAGAGAATAGGGAAATTTTCCTCAATGGTATTACTTATATTCTTGATTATTTTTGTAATATTATCCAACCCCTTATAAATAAAATTTGAATGGGATTTTATATATATATTAGTCATGGGTTGAATGTATTTGCATTAGACTGATAGGATGAAGGATAGGATATGAAAGGAAATGACCATTGGAAATAAAAATGCAATTAGATAGGAGTGTCAAAAATAGACACCCTAGGTCTGGTGATATAGTCCAAGTTGGGCACTCCTACACTATAGGTATGGGACCTATAGGGATGGAATTATCATAGGAAATGTAGCCTAACTGAGCTAGAATTCAATTTTAGAAGTCTATAGATGATTATGAATAAGCAAAAAGGTGTCTAGAAGGGTCATGAGAGAATAAAAGAGGGACCTATGGTTTGGGTGTCACAAGCCACACTCAAACTACCAGTTTTGACATTTTATATGACTACATTTTACCCCCCCCACTTTTATTCTAGTGATGCAACAAAGTGAAATACTAGGATAAAGGAAAAATAGAAAACATACCTAAACTTACCTACAAAGGTGAAGCTCATGAAGCTATATGATGTTGGGTGTGCATAGAGAGAGCACATTTGTGAAGTATAAATCTTTAATAGAAAATAAAGAGTAGATCAATTCTTACTAGATACACTATATTTAAAATAAGAATTTAAAAACTTGGGTAAGAGAGAGAGGAAGAGAAAGGAATGAATATACCTCACCAGGTATGCAAACCAATACAAAACCTATTATGATGTTGAGTGATGCTGAGTGATGTTGGGTATGTGCTAAATGATGTTATACCATGAGTAATATCACAAATAAAATTGAGTGCTCAATTCCCTGAGAGTGGTTCAAGAATTAAAAGGCTAGCCCTTTGGCTCCATCATCACCCACTAATTAAAACTATATGATCATGCATGTGTTAATCAAAGTTTGGACTATGTGTCAATCCCTCTGAGTAGGTGGCTCAAGAATACAAATACTAGCTATTCCTTTGGCTCCATTATTGCCCCATGAAGTGAAGATATGAACTAATATTGGTGTAAATGTGTGTTTATGAGATGGCTCCTGAAGCCCATGAATATTTTATAATATTGACAATATGGTGTGGATAGTCGAATGTGTTCTAGAAACTAGCCCACTCTTGGCCACTCTAAAAAAGGTGGAGATTAGGTTTATATGAAATCCACTCTAAAACTAGGCAATAGACTTATGTGAAAGCCACTCAAAAATGATGCCAACCACCTACAGATGGAATAAGGCATGCAACTACTGAGAATGTTTGGGTAATGCCATAAACTATAAAGAATAGAAATCAAATGTGTCATGCATGTTACCCCCAATCACTAGTGTCTAAAATATGGATTTTGATCTAGAAGTTATATCAATTGCCTAATCTAAAAATAGAAGTGAGAGCCATCATGTCGTGCATGATGCCCCATATATATGGATTCTTTGAGAAAAATTGTACTAAAATTGTTGATTCTAACTAAACTATTATTGACAAAACTATAATTGTCCTTACTTTTCTATCTATTTCTATAAAATCTAGTTTTTTTGCTATTTAGATAGGAGTGCCAAAATAATACACCATGTTGTCTAGTGTTATTGTTCATATTCAGTGCTATTGTCCTTTGTTGAATTTGATAATTGTTCTATAGTAATCACTATTTTCTAGTCTATTCTACCTGGTTTGGGTTCTAGTTGTTGTTTTGAGTGTTATAAAAACTAATTTTTGATTAGTTAGAGGCTCTGATCTTTAGGACAAAAATCTCTCTTGGTTGCCTCCTCTTTTGAGGGTAGGAATGAAGACCCTACAATGACTTCCCTCAAAATAAATATCCTTACAAGTGTGTTATGCTATAAAATGTGTGATATAGCAATGATAAACAAAAATATATCTCAAGATTAGGCATAGTTTGTATGAGAGATTATTAGATCAACAAGGGTATGCCTAGATAGATATAAGAAAGTAATAACATGTGTAATATAGTGAGCTAGAACTGGAAGTGTTAGTTGTTAGTTGTAAAATAGGTAAAGAACATGATGTCCATCATGGAATCCAATAAATCAAGAGAATGTGTGATGTGGATCATGGCATTGAAAATAATTGAGATGAAAATAAGCAAACAATCATGTAGGGATAAAATCAAGAAGCATACAATAGTGGCCAAGGGGCCAAGAAAACAAGGGACATGGGCACATGTCACTCAAACGAGGAAGCAAGAATCAAGTCATGTTCAAATGCTACATACACATACAATTAAAATAATCAAGGTTGTCACAAGGGCCAAAGGCACATAGAAGAGTAAAAGTAAAGGACATTGGAAAATGTCCTAAGGCACACATAAGACATAGAATAGGAATTGAGAAATGCAAACATATCTAGCTATGTAAAGTAAGAAAGGAAAGTATGTAAATGTTATAAGTACAATCGTATCTAACTAATCAAAGCAAGAGGTGAAAGTATGTAAAATATGGAATACAAGAATAGGTATATGCTAATAAATACACAAGAGTTATATACTAGTGAATGTCTATAGAGTAATCTGTATAAGCTAGTAAGTAATGTACATCATCATGATAACTAGAGTGTATGGTATAGAAATGACATAACCTAGATGGTGTAGCCATGTAGAAAATGACCCCAGTGGGTAGATATATCAATATGTGTCTTGAATGTATGAATTAGTATGCCCCCTCAATGGGTAGAGTGAAGCAATCAAGGATTTGAAAGTCACTGCATACAATCAAAGAAGATCAAGTGAAGCATGGTAATGTAGATAAATTGATAAACAATAGCACAAATTATGAAAATGTAAGTCTAGCATGGTAGTATAAATGTAAAGCATGGATAATGCATACAATTGAAAAAATATTGGTTTTTTTGATATATTTGAATGATTTTGGTAATTTGAATTATATGAATGTTTTTGTATTTTGAAATTTTGTGTCATTTTTAGTATTTTTGATATAAGCTAAGTACAATCAATCATGAGGAGACTATGTACAAGTAATTTGAAAAATAAGTTTATGTATAAGGTTGAGAAGAGATTGTACTAACAAATGAGTCTCATGGGAGACTCCCTATCATGGTGTCATGTATCAAGGAGAGGGATCATGCATGATCATGAAACATGATGGAAGGGTTGAGACTGTAACTCTAAAAGTTGTGTATGTTTTAAATGCTATAAAATATCTAAAGTATAAACTAATTATGGGGTCCTCTTGTAACTATAAGAAGTGGATGAAATTTTGGGGTTCTTAGGGACCCATTTAGTAGTAGGAGAAGCTCTTTAAACATGTGTTCTATGTGTATAGGTGTGAAACTTTAATGATACTACCCTAGATGTGAACACTATAGTTGGAAATTGTCTAGAATCTTGAAACTATGGCTGATATAAAAGAGGCCTCTATGAAAGTGTATAAAATCTCTATGCTGATGATGGAGGCCTCGACTATGTCTAAATATGAACTAAAGGAAAAATTGTAACTAGTTGAGAAACTAAAACTAGTGGTGGAGCTAAAACTAGTGACTACAAAGTAGTAGATGACTCTAAAGTGGGGAGTGGTAACTCATATGGAACTTCACCAACTATAACAACCTAATTAATTTGAATGAATCTCACACATCTTTGAAAATTAGAAGGTACTATATAAAGTCTTTGGATCCATGGTCAACCAAGTAACATATCAAAAACTCTTGCACTAGGAACAATAGTAAATGGTGTGGCCACATGTGTTGGACCAACCTATAGAGGAAGTAAAATCTCACCCAATGAACTCTATATGTGCCCAAAGAATTTACTGACAACTATGTCCAACAGGGTAATATCCTACTCTTAATATCTCAAATGTTGCAATAATGTCATAGTGCACATGTTCACACTGAATCCATTATCTATGAGAACATTATGAATAGGATGATTATGAATGTAAGATTTGATAAATAGTACATGATAATCCAAATCATCCCCAACTATCTCCTACTGTGATAAGGAATCAAAGGTCCAGCTAGAACTTTAGAATTTTACACACCAATCATGTTAGACAAAGGATGTGACTCAACTAAAGGTGCCCTGTATGTAGCTAGCGATAGATGTACATGATATGCATGGTAAACATCTAATGTTTCTTATATCTCCTATTTATAATGTTATGGAAAAGGATCTGAGAAAATTTTTAGATCCTTATCTTGTGTTTGCTTTGCCTAAGGAGGCTCAACTAAAGTGTCAAGCTCAATAAGATTTTCATCTATCAAGTCATATATCTTGTGTTTCAAACTGATGCATATGTTTGTTGTGTGACCTAGTGCCTTGTGAAAGTCACAAAATGAATTATGATCATATCCCCATAGAAGAGGATTTTTTGGATCAACTTCTCAGATAAGAGGGAGAGATATGATATTACATTTCAAAAGCTACTATAAAACTCTAGCTAGAGAAATTGGTAGATTGGTAAAGATTCATCGAGAAGGTGTTGATAAAACCACTCATTGAGGGGGATCTAAAACTACATTGACTATAGGTTGATTCTAAAAAAAAATTATCATTGACCTTGACTTTGTATGGGACTTTGTTGTTACTCTTGTTTATTATTTCTACTATACTTATGTACTTGAGTTTTCCCATTGAAATTAATTTGACTTCACTTTCATTTAGTGTATGACATAACTCAGTGAAGGAAGAGAAACTTTTCAACATTATTGATCCAATAAAAGCTGATAGATGACTCTATTTGAAGAGATTATATAATTTTTTATTGGCCATGGGGTTAGTCATTTTAGCCAAGATAGTCTTATATCAAAGAACATAATCTATGAGACACTCATTTGACCTTTATTTATAATATGTAATTTGGGCATAGGAAACATTATCATCAATGTTAATGCTAAAGTAAACTAAGAACATGTTGACTAAAGGATTGAATGCATTGATTGACTGATTCGATAGACTATAAAACTATTGTAAAGCATAATCCTTTAGACTCCATGGAAATAGCTTAGTTAGTATCCAGTCATTTGGCACATAATCTAAGAATGATGTGTGAAAAGCTCTTAAGTATGTCTTTGGATCACCCTTGCCATCATATAGATTGAGTTGGGTTGAACAAAACCTAATGTCAAGGGTGTAGAATCAATATGGTGTGCCAATGGTGTATGTAATAGAGCCAAAGAATCCAAGGCCTGTGTTAGTCTATAATTACCTTACTCAAGATGTATCACCTTAGATTGAAGAGATTTTATCTTTTTCACAAGGGTTTCCACATTAGGAGACAAAGCTGTACTATCCATATCTGGTGGTGGCATAGAGTAATCTTGGGCTGTTATAGGGGGTTTTTGAGACATTGTTGCCCATATAGTGTCATGTGTAATTGGTTTCTGTATGGTTTGAGAATATTGACCATTGTTCACTTTTTGTTGTTCTTGTAGTATTTTGAGCATGTCATCTTGCATATTAAGATGTTTAGTTAAAAGGTCTTAAAATTTCCTCTTATCAGTTTCATCAAAACTGGTATATTGGGCCATTATTAATGTAGGAAAACAAATTGAAAATGGATTAATTTTTTTGCAATAAGTTTTAATAAGCAAAGTGCTATGGAAGGAAAGTACTAAATATAATAAATGTAAAGTCCTAAAAATAACAAATTGGAAAATGCACAAAAAGGATACGAAGCTCACAAACATGTAAGGTGATATCTCAAAAGCAATGGGACCTAGTATATACAACTAGGGTTTTAAAAATGATATTTTTAAAATTACTATGGAATTTTAAAAATTAATGTGAATTTTTTATTTGAATATGCAGGTAAAAAATCAAAAAAATATTGGAAAAATTCTTGATTTAAAGGGACCTAGTATATGTAGCTAGGGTTTTGAAGAAAATAATTTTTTAAAATTACTATGGAATTTTAAAAATTAATGCAAATTTATGATGTAAAAATTCAAGTAAAAATAAAAAATATATTGTTAAAATTCTGAATTTAAAGGGACCTAGTACATGTAACTAGGGTTTGGAAGAAAAAAAATTAATTACTATGGAATTTTAAAAATTAATGTAAATTTTTTATTTAAATATGCAAGTAAAAAATCAAAAAAAAAATTGGAAAAATTAGGAAGAAAAATTCCTTAGGGTTTTTAGGGTTTTATGCACAAATGAAGTAAGTCAGGTTCACCAAAGGATTTAACTATTTTGAGAATATTGGAATCTTATTCCTAATTTAGTTAAGGGTCTGGATTGACTAAATCAGTAAATAATATTGCAATAATTTAGATACTAATTTGTATAATTTATTTATATTTTTAACCTTTCTATAAATGTTAATAAGTATGGAGAAAATAAGACTTAGCTAGAAATAGCATGAAATGACTAAGATAGGGTCTAGAACTTACTATGCAGGATTGGGATAGTGTCACAAATAAGAATCTATCTTTTATTTTATGAAAGAATAGGATTGTCAAAATAATACACCCTAGGATCTAGAACTAGACCTTTTCTACCACTATTGTCCAAACTACTTGTAAAGACCTAAGTTTTCTAGGTTTTGTTTGTTGTCCTTATGTGAGCTTGCCTATGAAATATAAATTGTTCAAGGTCTATGAAACTCCTTGCAGATATGATTTAGTCTTTAAATATTATAATTCATTATGCTTTGATCAATATTCATAAAGAAGGGGGATTTAGTGTGTGTAAGATGCACTGAACATATATCTACACCCCTTATGTGTGCACACTACCTACATACCAATACTCTGAAGAGGGATCAAGTCATATGTAGTTCTCCCACTTGATGTGCTTTATGAAATAGTGTTATGAGGATGCAAAAATTATATACTAGGTGTGTTTTAGGTGGCTAGGGACTAGTGTGAGGATTTAGATATGGTTGTAGTTGTATTGGATGGCTATATACAGAGAATAGGGAAATTTTCCATAATGGTATTCTCTATATTCTTGTTTGTTTTTGTAATATTTTTTAGCCCCTTATAAATGAACTTTGAATAGGATTATATATATATATATATATATATATATATATATATATAAGTCATGGGTCAAATGTATTTGTGCTATGTTGACAGGATGAAGGATAGGAACCAAAATTAAATGATTGTTAGAGCTAAAAATGCAATTAGATAAGAGCACTGAAATAGAACACCCTAGGGTCTAGTGTTATAATCCAAGTTGGGTGCTCCTATGTTATAGGTGTACGACCTAGGGGGATGGAATTAGCATGGAAAATGCAGCTTGGTTGAGATGAAATTAGGTTTAACAAGTCTATGGATGACTAAAAATAAGCAAAAAGGTGTCTAGAAGGGTCATGAGAGCATGAAAGAGGGACCTATGGTTTGGGTGTCACAAGCCACACTCAAGTTACCAGTTTTGACATTTTATATGACTATATGAAGGGAATAGGAAATTCCCTCCTTTACCTTACTTAGATATCTTTCCAAAGCCTTGATGATTAAAATAAAAATGAGAACTCCTTACTATAATCCTCTTGAATATTTAAAATTTTAATAAACTTTTTGGGAATCCATTAATCAACATAGAAAAGAAAATAAAGGGAAAGGGGATTAAAGACAAAAAATCTAACTATACCAAATCCTTAAAGAAATCAAAGTGTTTAAGGATTTTTAGCAAGGAGTTATTGAGTCTTGATTGTATGATATCAAGCTTTAATAATTAAATTTATTGGGTGGGTTAGCCCATACATCATTATAATCTTAGTTGGTGAGAAATGAGAAATTATAAAGGGAATAATTAACTGAAGCCTATTTGAAATGAGCTTACAAAAAGAAATCCATAATATCTTAATTTTATTTATAAGGAAAGTTTAGCTAAAAATTTTCAAGACCTTGATACATTGACTGCCCTCCAAAAATCCTTCTTAATGATGAAAAAAATGAAGGAAATCCATCCTTGCATCACCTCAAAATTTACCCTTGTCCATTGTCTAAAAATAATATTCAATCTCTTCATCTAAATATCATTACGAAAATCGGTAATACATGTTAAAATAAGATATACAAAAAAATTGTTACTCAAAATTAGAATTCTAAGTTAATCCTAACATAATAATTTGAAAAAAAATTGTAGTCTCCTCTCCTCCTTAATCTCTTCCAAGTCTTTAATTTTATCTCCATTCATTTTTTTGAACCCAGAGGTTCTACCTTAAATTGTCGAAAGCCATAGTAGTTTAGTGAAACAATTTTGTATTCCTATATTATTTCAACCAATTCTTTCTTTATTGTTGTCTTCAAAATATTTATTCTTTCCATTAAAAACCCTAATACCATCACCAGCACTAGCACCATCACATTAAATTCTTCTCTACTGAAACATTTACATATCATGGCCACCCTGTTGAATTATTTTATGTAAATATGAAATTTCCTAATCTAAAATAAGTTTGTTTCTAAAAAAATATTACCAAATACATTATTATTCCAAGTAGATGATTCATCACAATTTTTAGTTTATAATAAAAAATAAACATCTATTAACTATTTATCAAAGTTTGTGTGGTTCTTTCCACCATGTTTTCATTAGATCATTCATGTTTGGATTACCTAACCTAACCATTTCAAATCTAAATGAAGTTCCCATAAATGATTATTGTTGTTTTTCAAATTAAGGGTTATTGGATTTTAATCAAACTCAAAAATGGTTTGAATGTCAAAATCCAATCTCTAAGAATTATTAAGTCATAAATTAAACATTAAAATGTATTATCTTTATTCTATGTAATCAAAACATGTTCTTTTATTTGTCCACATGAAAGATCCAGATTTAAGATTTCGATCCCAAACATTATTTAAGTTCACAAAGTTGACAAAATATTTATAAGATTAGGTTCCTTAAAGTTTAAAATATTTTTTATCCATCCTAAAGGATAGATCTAAATTATACAATGATGATAAATAGTTAATTTAGGTTTTGATCTAACTAATTAACAATTTATTTCTAAACTTGTTTTTTAATTAAATTATTCAGAACATACACATTGATAAGGTTAAATTAGAAAATTTCTTTTAATACATAAAATTTCATAAATATCTAATTTTTTATTTCATCATTTTATGAGATCCAAGGACCCATTTTTTATTCCAAAATGAAATAATAACCCCATAAACTCCTTCAAATTCCACTGCCTCCCAATCAAACTACTTAAAAATTCTCTTATCTTTTTCTAGAACTCTTGACATGAAACCTTAGTTTCTTGAATTAAAAAAAAATCTAAAAAATAAATTTTAATTTGTCTTCTCAAAAAATTCCACTTATTAAGGGAACCAAATCCCATAATATTCCATGAAAATACCTTCATTACTATTTGGAAGGGTTCTTCTCCCTTGTCTTTATCATTATTTTCACACTCAGAATCAACAAATAACACCTTTATTTCATATTCCTCTTTGATAGGTTTATTATTTTGGTATTTCCCTCATCCTCTTAATTTTCCAATGTTTTTTCTTTATAAGAGGGGAGATGGGTTTATCTAATAGTTTCCTATGGAGGAAATATCTCCTATGATCATCCATGAAAACAAAAGCTTAAAGTTCTCCTAGAGAAGGTTCATATCCTAACTAAGGAAATGGATCATAGTTTTCTTTGTCATTTTTGTGAAAAGATTTTGGAACACATTTTCAATCTAAATCTAAACTATAATCCTTATAATTTTCATCAAAAAATCTTAAAACTCAAATAGGATAAACCTCACTTTGGATGTGGTTTGCCCTTATATTAGCATGGATGTTTGAATCTAGTGTTTGTTCTCCCTTTTTTTCTAAGGATCCTCCTCCCCCATGTTAGAAAGACATTCCTTCTTAACCTCTTTTATAGAAACCACCTCCCCTAAACCTAAATCCATAACTTCATTTACCTCCCACTTACCCTCCTCTAGACTTATAAATTCATCTTCTTTGTCTAAGGAGGAAGGGATTATTGTCTTAGATTTACTTCCTTCTCCAACACATAATATGGAAGGGATGTTATTAATGCCCTTCCCTAAATCTAAGGAATGGTTTTTGTCCTAATCTATCCCCATAATAGAGTCTAAATGTCTCTTTTTTCACAAGTATGTTTAGAATAAAACTCTATTTTATATTGAACAAACTTAAGGACCTCTTTCCTTGGTTTAAAAACTGAATATTTCTTCTTCAAATTTTATTGTAATGTATTATAATTTGAGTAAATGGCCATACTCATGAAAAAATCTATAGCTGAAGGGGTGTTTCTCATAGTCAATATGCTAAACCCAAATTTTAAATCCCACTAAAACCTCAACCTTGTGAACCAAAAAAAAAATTAGATCTAGGATAACACAAATCCTAATATTGGACCCCTAGGATTAATCAAATCTCTAGGGAAATTTTGAGAAAATTGCCTTCCATTGAGCCAATATTTTTCAATGAATACTCCATCTAAAATCCTATGTGGAGGCCATATAGTTTGATCTAAACTGAGATCCTATGAATTTTTTTTTAGAGGCATCAAAGCCTTTGCTCTATTTAGTCATAAATAGACCCCAAACTATAAAAAAGAGAATTTTATCTCTATATTATTATAAAATATAAGAGAGAATAAAAAAACCTTTTTAGATAAGTGTTATAGTAAATGGACTAACTGTGAACTAGGAATTTGACTCAAGAGAGGTCTTAGTATCTTGTTAGTGAAAAAATAAAATCAAATTAAAAAATTAACACACTAGCTAATATACATCTCTAGGCCTAGTTACTTAGTTGAGCTTAGTTAATAATACTAGAATGGAAAAACAACTAAAACATGAAATAGAAAAAATATTTCACCTCCCTTGAATGCTTTAAATTAGCTTGTAGTAGTGGCTTTCTTAGCTTGTGCTCATGATGTCTTCATTAAAGGAGGTTGGGTTATCTCCTCTTCTCCTTGGCACCTTGCTTGGCTTTGGATTCAATATTTTGGCATCATAACTTTGGCATGTGAGACATATTTTGAATCATTTTTTCATGGTAACTTTGGCATGTGAGATCTTAAAATTCAGTAGGTAAGGCCTCCTATTTATAAATTTTTGGAATCGTTTGAGGATCAACCATGACCGTCCATCTCAAGATTGAGATGTGTGGCCATGAATAAATCCAAATATGAAATTCATTATAAAAATATCCCCATTAATATTTGGGATAGAGGGATATTTAATAGGCATGTAGGTTCTTAATGAGGCATAGGAGACCCATAATCCTGATATTTTATGCATTTATGGCTTATTAATGCCACCCCATATGATGATGTCCCCTGATGATGCAATTAATAGAAATAATTTTTTAATAAATATTTATTTAAAAAGTTACATGAAAAATTAACTTAAGTCCCTAATTTGGTTTAATTAGCCTAAAACATGATTAGTCAACTTTGGTACAAATCTTGGCTCTTGGTGCACAAATTAATCAAATTGGTCAAAATGTCTTGTTATTGGTCCAAAATTTGACTAAATTAGAATTGGAAGTCAATGTTAGATGTGTTGGATCCATTATCCCATTTAAAATGTTGCCAACACCAAATAACAAAGGTACATGTTTTATGCAAGAGATTTGATAGAAAATAGCAATCTAGAGTACCTAGGTACAAAATTATCATTTTGACTCAAAATGATCTAATCAAAGTTAGCTAGCCCATAAATTACATTGTCCCATTTAGTGATAATCTAGCCAAAATTGGCACTTGAATATTCAATTTCAACTCATTTAATTCATTTTAGTGTTTTTAGGCCAAATTGTGCACTTTAGGTGGAGATTGGTCAAAAGCCTGGTTGGAGGTCAATGGTGGCTAGATTTACGTGTCTACAGTTTGCCCCTATTTGGAAAGATGTTTCAAACCATAGGAAAATCAATATCTTCTCAAATAATGAGAAAAGGCATGTATGCCAAAAAGAAGATGATGGTTGAACAACAAAGCTCCAAATGGTGTTTGGGAAGCCTAGGATGATGCCCCCTCGAGGGAGTGGCCATCACATTTACTGATGGATGGTCCCTTGAAAAGAAACAAGAAGAAAGGTGGAATTGACCCGTGGTTGAGATTAATCCAAATGAGAAAATTCTTGCATGCATTTATGTGAAAAGGATACTAATTTACCCAAAGGTGGTTATAATCAAGATTAAAAGTCAAATAAATGATTTTCTCATAGGCAGTTATAATCATTAAGAGGACCTAGATTGGCTAAAGATGATTATGCCCCTATTAGAGATAATTATCAAGCATAACTCGAGGATATAACCTAGAATATATATTAAATATGAGTTGGTACAAAGTGATGAAATAGATGAATAAAAGAATAAGATTGATTAGTGTAAATGATTCAGTTGTACCTACCAATGAGGAGATGCTCATCATGATTAGAAATGATACAACTAGAATGGTTAATGGGTTGATTTGATCAAGGGTGGGATGGGAAGCTTTGACAAGGTGCCAAGGAAAAACTTTTGTAGCTCCATTGATTGTAGACCTTCTTGAAGCTGATTTGTGTTGTAGCATGTGATGGTAGGCTTCACAATAGAACATCATGAAGACTTGGCAAAAATATGCATAAGGATTGAATTTCAATCCAATAAACACTCAAAAATAATGCACTAATGATAAAAACTATGATGACAATGTTGACATATGAATATGGATGGACTCAAGAATAATATGCTCAAGGAATCACCTAATAAACACATATAAACTGAGTCAAGGCAACAGTGTTGAAAGTAAAAAAACAAGCAAGAAGACAAATAAATAAATACAACACATAAAAAGCACACAAATAGACAAACAACTTGAAATAAATAAACAAACAAAAATCCTAAAATAAAATCAAAATAAATCATCCTAACAATGACTTTACCCCTAATAAGGAAGATCGAGGATAACTGACTAGGCATAAATAGCAAAAAAAAAATATTTTTGAAATGTTATGAATATTTTTGAATTTTTGAGGTATCTTATTTCGTTAGAGAATGACAAGATACCTACTCACAAAATGGCAAGAGCATTTGGCTTAGGTTTCTCACAAAATAGAGAGAGCATATGAAAAGGGGGACTAAGGTGACCTCAACATGAATTGAGCATGACCTACTTAGTCCTAAAATGACCTCAAGTTATAGTAATTTCATCTACATAAAAGGTAAGGAAAAACCAACTAGGTCCTAACAAGTTCTCAAATCTAGAAAATGGCCATTCAAATGAAAATAATGATGGTAAGGTGATGCATCAATACATGGTAGACTAGTGTTACCCCTAGTTTGCTCATAGTCAGTTATAACTAGCATACAACTAAATAGTTAAATGACACTAATTTTCCCATAAGTGTTTATAATTAGTAGCAAGACTGCTGAGACACTGATTTGCCCATAGGTGGTTATAATTAGGCACACATAAAAAAACTTGATAGGATGAAATATATCTTGCCAAATCAACTATCACACTACTTTCATAGACTGTCATTGTAAACATGAATTTGATAAAATTTGAAACCTAATTTAAATCCCATCACAAAAATTGTAAGAAGAACCAAAGTAGCCAAGATCAAAATAGGATTGGGTAGGATGACTAAAAATAGGCTTTAGTCTAGATAGTAATGGAATGGTTAGATGGCATGATCTTGCTAAGGATAATGATGGTTTGATAAATTAGATAAAATGGTAAGAGGGTTGCCCCCAAGTGAGAAGGTGATTAGCTAGGATATGCGATAATGGCAAAAGGATATGTAATAATGGAAGTGGCATGGTAATGAAGTGGTATGGTACATATTTTTGGCCTAGGTGTGGTTTTTTATTATATGGTTCACGTTGATAAGGAGATGCATGTCCTAATCAACAAATGATACAAACAAAATACTTGATCATTTTAATTGATATCCCACACATCATCTGAATAACTACTTCATCAATAACTGCCTACAGATTTGGATGTTGAGAATGCTTTTATGATCTTTGTTGGTCATTTATTTGATTCCTTCAAATGTCAATATAAGGTATATTTGTAGCCTCTACAAAGGAACGTATGGCCATGGATGGTAAATAAGGAAAAATAATGAATGGTAGGTTTTGATTGTGAAATAGAATGGTAGATGATAATAGAATGTATAATAGTGGGGAAATAAATGAAGATCAAGACTTTTAGTCACACATAATGTTGTTGATGCTAGATTCAACATAATTTTAGTTGTGGTGGGGTCAAAGACTTATTCTCTTGATAGGACTATCATATTTTTTTGTTGTTTGAGCCTGAGAGTAGCTACCATCTGATTAGGCTATAGATAAGAAGTTATTTTGATTTGATCTTTGATTTTGTCTTCATCAAGTAGTGAATAACTTTTATGCTTAACTGCTGGTGCCTCAATGAGGTTTTCACCAATGAATTTGTTTTGATTGTCCCATAACACCATTTAGAAGGTTTCACTAATGAACATTGTCTTTTTAATTTGATTTTCTTCTAGCACTTTTGAAAAAGTTTCACCAAAAGATGTTGAGTTGGAACTTTGATTGTATCCTAGCACCTCTAAAAAGGTTTCACTAGGAGAGTGTTATTCTACTACATGAATGTGGTCTTTGCCTCCTTTCTCTTCTTCAACTTCTATGTCACCATGGATGAAATTCAACAAAGTGTGATTATATCAATCCCAATCAACACTTATGAGATATAGAATGTCAATAATATGGCTATCTTGGTTGATGGTAATGGTATGTGGAATGGTAATAGAATAGGTGTTGGCATCACAATCCTTATATAATATACTAGAACTTGTGTCAATACTAAATTACTCATCCTCAAAAACTATATAAGGATCATAAATGTATTCAAATTGATCTATAAGGTATGCATAACCAATGTTGTACTAGCCACAAACATATCTTTCTTTTGAATCCGATTCTAACTCAAGGGACTTTAAAACTAATGTTAAGATTGATGTTGATTCTAATTTTGATGTTAAATCTGATGTAACTCCAAGAATAGAACCTGACTCTAACTTTAATTCTTCATCTAATGGGTACTCTATTATAATGATGTCTTTTTGAGTGTTTGTTATTAGACAAGTAATGACCTATGATGACATAATGAGCTCCACAAAGACTTGTTTGTCAAAGTGAGACTCCTCCATAATGGGAAATAGGTTAAGAGACAACTCCTCAGGGACTAGCTTATCAAGAGGAGACTATTGAAAAATAGGCATATAGTCAAGGTAAATATTTTCCCAAAGGCATTTATAATCATTAAAAAGTGACTTAGCAAATATTGGCTCATCAGAGTGAGACTCCTCGACAACTAGTATAGGATCAATAGGTAATTCATCACAAGTTGACTTATCACAAATGGTTGATTCAAAAAAAACATCTCATATTGGTTGGTTCTCTTGGCCTTAGTTTTTAATGAGTTAGAAGATACCAATTTTGAACACATATTGTTCTTCGAATGATTAGATTAGTTGAGGTTTGGATGGGATTGGTAATGGAGGAGAAATGACCTACGGTTAAATAATGGTAGAGCATTGGGGAGCATGATTGCTTGCATGAGTCAAAGGACAAAGTCCTTATATGGTAATGATAGGGTGGTGTGGAGATTTATTTCTTATATAAGTCAAAGGACTAGGTCTTGGAATGATGAAAGGGTGTTGTGGAGCTTGGTTTCTTGCATAAGCCAAAGGACTAGGTCTAGGAATGGAAATGGTATTCCTTGGATATTGTAGAGCTTAATATCTCATATAATCCAAAGGATGGTTAGGGGTAGTCAATGATTGGATAAAAAATGATTTCATAGAACTTGATTGCTTACACAAGCAAAAGCATCCAATTCTTCCTCATAAACCATATCATCCCAGTAATGAGTTCGCTCATAAGTTAGTTCTTGACTATGTTCCATGTACTAATTATTACAAAGAGGGTATGTATCTATATCCCAAACAACATTATTTGGATTTGGATTTTCAAAGTCTTTCTCTCAAGCCTCTTCATGCCAATCAAGGTCTCGATTTAGATTTTGTGGATTTTGACTATGTTCCCCATATGGGAGTATTGTAGGGAGAATAATAAAACTCCTTAGAAAATATTTATCTATAAGTATTCTATCATAATTTGGATTGTATGTGACTCCACCATAAGTATAGCTATACATATCCACATAAATGATGAAATATTTGAAATAAAAAGGCTTAGATTTATACACACTCTAAAAAAATTTCCAAAGGACAAACGGTTCAAACTTGGTCTAACTTGGTCAAAGGGGTGGAGTTGTATCTCCAATATGATCTAAAAGTGGAGCTGTATCTCCAAAATGATTTGTGATAATACTTGGCATAAAATATTCTAACATCAAATGTCATAAACACAAAAGGTCAAGCTTTTGAATAAAAATTAACATGTTAAATGTCTAGGTCAAAGTGTTCTAAATAAGGTCTAAACTAGGAAAGGGAAAAGAATCGCTAGGTCTTTTATCCAAATGTGGAGTCAAAATCTAGGCTCAAACAGGATATGTTAGGACTTTTGTCCAAATGGTGTCAAAATCTAAACTTAAAACAAAGGTATCATGTGATTTGATTTAATCTAAAAAGTTTGGAAACAACTTTGACATAAACCTGACACATGGAATCAAACATAAACATGATCAATTGGTATAAGGCATGAGGCAAAAGGCTTTTAGAAAAAGACTATGTTTTCTAAAATAAAGGCATTAACAATGATGAGGATAGGCATTAAACAAAAAAATGATCAATATATTTAAAATTTGGGTAATTGATTAACCAAAGTTATGCAACCCAAAAGAGAAATATCTATGTATCAGCTCCATGAATAGAGACCTAAAC
The DNA here is from genome assembly GCA_037957365.1 of Torreya grandis. Taxonomy (NCBI): domain Eukaryota; kingdom Viridiplantae; phylum Streptophyta; class Pinopsida; order Cupressales; family Taxaceae; genus Torreya; species Torreya grandis. The sequence continues at coordinate 1,355,265 of JARHVA010002666.1, forward strand.
AGAAATCAATCAATGTTTGGATCTAAACTTGATGTGAAAACTTAATGTTAAAAACTAGGATTTGACCAAATAAGCTAGATAAGGTTGGATAACATGACATCACAAGACAAAGGTCCAAATGGTATACATGACATGATTTGAAACAAATGGTTTTTGTTACAAGTTAAACTAGTCTTGAATCAAATTGAGTAGTCTAATGACATAAGCATGCTCGAATGATGTGATCTATGTTATGTTTCAAAGAATCAAAAGGTAAAATGGTTTGAAATTATTTTGGTAGCATAGCACTACCCTCTGTAACTCAAATTGACACAAACATAAACAAGTTTATCAAAAATTTCAAGGCACAAGTGTGGTGTGAAATATCCAACATAACACCTCTTTAGACAAAAGAATGATGTATAAACAAATTGATTTTACCATGGCTATAGGAACGAACAAACAAGTTTTATTCTCAAAACATACCAAGCAAAAATGACCAAAATACTCTAATTATAATCATCCAAATCCTAGCAAGGGTATGGCAATGTGGGGTTGACTAAACTATCAATATTTTGAATGTTTCTAGAGGAACCAATTGCATGATGGCTTTCACATCAAATAATGCAAAAGAAAAGCACAAAAATTGGGTGTCCATGATATTGGCTAGTTGTACAAAGGTCTAGTCCTTTTTACAACCACTACATCATGTTATTCACTTAGTGTAGTGTGATGTCCAAATGCAGATACATCCCATGTGCAACTCAGGAGTGGATGAAGTCAATGTTGGGAGATGAAACCCGAGGTCAAATCTTCCCTAAAGAACTGGTGAGAGGTAATGAAGTCCCCCTCACAATCTAAGTTTACATTAAATAGAAAACTAATAGAAAGACTTTAGGGTCATTTTCAAGGTCACCCAAACTTTGAGGAGTGCTTTAGATGACATTATTTCTAAGCCTTGGACTAGGCTTTTTGCAATAAAGATGGTGCTTTTGATTCCAAGGGTTCCTTAAAGGAGGAAATAGAAGAGCATACATGCATAAACCTTCTCTTTTCTAAAAAAATTTTAATTAAACAACTATTGAAAACAAGAATTGACAAGTGTGTTCAATTTTAGAACCCAAATGAAAGATGTGGTGGTGTTCTTTTGACCCCTTGGTCTTAAGTTGTAACTTTGAAAGCATAATTATCAAAGCATTCACTTAAACATCTAAATTTTTCATTAAGCCCAAAAATAAAGTTCTTAATTCATTTTAAAACACTAAAATGAAGTGTGAAAGGCACTAATTTAGTTTTATTAGATGACTTTCCATGTAGATCCTGCAAGAAAAATGTTAGCACTTTGTTTAGCCTTGAAGCACATTTATCAAATGAGGTAACCTTGAAGGGGAAAATCTGTCAACTTGAAGGCAAAATCTCAAGAAATAAAATGTATTAGTCTAGATAGTGTTAGAACAAATATAAATAAAATATCAAAAAAAATATTAAATATATGAATACCTGCAGACAACAAATTAGAAGGCTAAAAATAAAACATAACACATAAAAGCCTGCACATAAAACATAAAAAACCTATAGTCATTATTTTTAACATAATTTTTAAAATATAGATCAGTTTACCATGAAATTTTGATAGATCATAAATAAATCTAGGGATCACCTATATAAAAAATTTGAGGTCCAAAAAGTCAAAAAAACTTATCAACTATGTTCTAACTATTTTTACCAGAAAAATACAAAACAAAAAGTGACAATCACTAAAATAGCTATAACTTCTAAAATATAAAAAAAATTGTGAAATTTTTAGAGAATATCAATGAAATATTTATACAAAAAATATTAATTAAATAAAAATTTATGACTTATTTATTGGCCATTTTTACTCAAAGCAAAAACAATAAAAAAAATCAATACTATGAAACACAAAAAAATTTGTGGATTGCGTTCTCATGAAAACCATCCCACTTGGCATGACAGTATTTGAAATATGAATTTTACTCAATAGAGGTGTTAGTATCTTGTTAGTGACAAAATAAAATAAAATTAAAAAACCAACACACTAGCTAACATACATCTCCAAGCCTAGTTACTTGGTTGATCTTAGTTAACAATACTAGAATGGAAACACAACTAAAAAATGAAAGAGAAAAAATATTTTACCTCCCTCGAATGATCCAAATTAGCTTTTATTATTGGATTTCTTAGCTTGTGGTCATGAATTCTTCATCAAAGGAGGCTTGTATATCCCCTCTCCTCCTTGGCAGCTTGCTTGGCTTTGGCTTCAATACTTTGGCATCATGACTTTGGAATGTGAGAGCTCTTTGGAATAAATTTGGCATGGTAAATGTAGCATGTGAGAGCTTAAAATTAAATATGAAAGGCCTCCTATTTATATATTTTTAAAATGGTTTGAGGATCAACCATGAATGGCCATCTCAAGATTGAGATGTGTGACCATGAATAAATCCAAATATGAAATTCATTATACAAATATCCCAATTAATATTTGGGATATAAGGGTATTTAATAGTAATGCAGGGTCTTAATGAGGCATGGGAGACCCATAATCCTGATATCTTATGCATTTATGGATTATGCATGCCACCCCATATGATGATGTCACTTGATGATGTAGTTAATAAAAATCAATTTCCAATAAAGATTTATTCAACAAGTTACATGGAAACTTAAAATAAGGCCCTAATTTGGTTTAATTAGCCTAAAATATGATTAGTCAACTTTGGTGCAAATTTTGGCTCTTGGTGCACAAATTATTCAAATTGGTCAAAATGTCTTGTTATTGGTCTAAAATTTGACTAGATTGGAATTGGAAGTCAATGTAAGATGAATTGGATCCATTATCCCATATAGGATATTACAAACACCAAATAACAAAGGCACATGTCTTGTGCAAGATATTTGATAGAAAAGACCAATCTAGAGCACTGAGGTGCAAAATTATCATTTTGAATCAAAATGATCTGATCAAAGTTAGCTATCCCATAAATTACATTTTCCAATTTAGTGATACTCTAGCCAAAATTGGCACTTGACTATATCAATTTCAACTCACTTAATGAATTTTAGTGTTTTTAGGCCAAATTGTACACTTTAGATGGAAATTGGTCAAAATCCTAGTTGGAGGTCATTGGTGGCTAGATTTAGGTGTCTATACTAACTATTTTCCAAGTGGTCTTTGACCATTTCTATTGTAGAAAAGTTCACTAGGTTAGCTTTTGTGCTTAGTCATGTGCCTAGTAGTTAAGATAAGTTAGTTCTATGTTTGGTATAGCTAGCCACAAGCATAATGGGGTCTAGGGCACAACATTTAACATACTATTACATTGGTATCAATTTCACACAAGGAACAAACCTTGTGTGCTCACCCAAAGTGCAATAGTGAAAGGATTAGGCCCGCATTGGGGTAATTGAAACATGGCAAAACATGGGCTCCAAGGGACTTAGTCATGGGCAAGATGGGTTCAAGAAACCTATCAGTTCTAGGCTATTCAAGGGAAGTTCATTAGGTGTGAACCTTCTCAATGGCACATGTCATGAGGTGCAAGTCCATAACTAGCTAGGCAAGACTCTTAATGGTGCAAGCTAGTAGAGTAGCTAATATAGGGTTTTTTGGTTACTTAAAAAAGTGATAAGGATGGCTTGGGTTAAAATTCTCATCCTTAGCATAGAGATCTAGGTGTGGGTCTTATATCCTTGGTGTATTCAATTTCTAACACTTAGTCTATGCCAAAGTTTCTATATGGCACAAGGATGCCATTGGCGACCAAGGATAAACCTATATATCATAATACATTCAAAAAAATAACTATATCATTTCTATTATAAACTAAGTCATAAATATAACACTACATTATCTATACTATATGAATCAACACTTTAATTTTTCAACAACAATATTCATTAACTTCATATTTTAGTATACATAGTTTAAGATATAAAATAGAGCATATACTCTTCCTTATCACTACTCATACCAAGAGGCTCATAGGCAATCTCAGGCTATACAGTCAAATGCCTAATATATCTTATGTAGAATATGAAATGCTAATGGTGTCTCTCTATTTTTTTAAATATTCACTACCTTAATTGCCTCTCTTTCTTTGAAAACAATCCTTCTTAATATAGGTAACTAGGCATCCCCTTGTCAGGTCAGATGGGTGTATGCCAAGTGGTGAGCTATCATTGGGGGTTACAAGCCCACTAGCTCCACTATCTTTCCCAATTTGGACAATCACACACCATTTATTGAGATTTAATTGGGGAGTTGTAATCCCACTTACTCCACTCTTTTGATATCCATGCTTCTTGAGCCTCCATGTACAAGTTTTGGTAGGGATGTCCTTTGAAGGTTGGTACTATGAAACTACTTGCTAGCTAGCATGAGATCCTTAAGGACTCCTCTAGTTGGCATAAAAAGGTACAAAAAGGGAACAATCACTCCAATTATTACCTCATATTGAGATAGGTCTAGTTAGCATAGTCCACGTAGTTGGTATAAAAGGGTGCTCGACATTACCCCATACAAAATTGCTAGTCCACCTCAAACTAGTCTTTTAGCACCTTAGGTGCACAAATTCAAGTGCGCCCTATTCTAAATCTACCTTGAAGTTATCAAAAACCTATATATCACCCTTAATTTATTCAATAGTTCCATCTGATTCAATTAAACTAGCCTCCAGGGCAAGCACATCCATGCTTTCTAGTTATTTTCTAAAGGCTTCAAGTCTTACCTTTATGTGCTTTACCCCACCATCTAAGATCTCCCCTAACTCACTAGCCTTTATTTGTAAGGTGTTTAAGAGTGCCTCTAGGTCTTGTTCATGAGTCTTCAGTTAGGTGCTTAAGGAGTTGACCTTTACCACTATTTGAACACACTTGATCCTGCTTACCATGAAGGAGTGTTGGAACAAAATGTCTTTTTCCTCCTTTACCTTCTTAAGGCATGTATCAATGACTGCTCCCTAGTTGGAAAAGTTAAAAAATATAATATTTGCTTCCTTTACACCTTCTTCAAGTTTGGTGAAGAGGTATTCCACCACATCCAACTTTTTGTTTAACTCTCCTTATAAGGCCTCACAGGGTCTTGTTGTTCCTCAAGCACTGGCCTTATCCTAGGGAGCATATACTCCATAAGCATGTAGACCTGGTCAACTTCCTTCATCTTTGAGGTATCCACACCATCTAAGAGGGATGGTTCTACCCCTTCTATGCACTCAACTAGCTACTTAAGCTTGAGCTTTGTCACCTTAAGCTCTTTCTCAGCGTTTTTTCTATCTTCTCTATCTATATGCATAAACATAGTTGATGATGTCTTACACACTACTATAGAGGCCATCTTGATCATGGCATTATCTGAGCACATAGGGTTCATGTCATAAGGATTGAGGAGTTGGTATTCATGCCCTTCCTTTAGCTTTTTGGCATTCTGAATTGATTTTGTTGAAACCTCAAATTCAAGATTGTCCATGTAGAAATCTAGTGCCCAAGAAACCTAGTGGTGTGTCAGGGTCTTGGCAGTCTTTGGTGATAGGCACTCTATCATGTATAATTCCTCATCCTCCTTAAATTTATGTTGTGCCCTTTCCTTATTTCCTTGCTTATATTCCTCATCCTCACCCAACTCTTCTTCCTCATTGGCATTGGTGCTTATGTTAGTGCCTTCTTCTTCTCCTTATTATCGCTCTTCTTCTTCTTCTTGGGGTTCTTCATCAAAAAATTTCCCTATGTTTATTTATCTTCTTTCTTAAATGCTCAACTCATTTTCATGTTTTTATTCTCATGGGGGATATTTAGTAGATGTTTCCTTCTCATTCATTTATTCTCATAGAGGATCTTTGGCATTGGTTTCCATTACACTAGCCTTTCACTCTTCTTTCCCTAATGGAGCCTCTATCTCACTCTCTATCTTCTCCAAGGCACTAGTTACACCTTATTTATCTCTAGACACCCCTTTAAGGCTAGGGCACACATGTTGTGTAGCTTCTTCTATTATTCTGGTGGGGGTGCTCGATGCCTTTTTTAGCATTCTTTCCTTCCTTGGTTATACACTAGAATCAACCTTCTTATCCTCCCTTTATTTTATCATCCTTACCCTTTCTTCTTGGGATACTTTATCCTTTATTTCATTTCTCTTGGCCTTTTCCTATTATGCCTTTCTCTCTGCCTCCTCTCTTCAAGCCTTCTCTTTCTTGGCCTTCCTTTGTGTGGCTTGTGCTAAACATTTATTTTTTTATCAATCTTATTTCCTTGGCCTCTAAATGATTGATCTTAGCTTGGGACATCTCCTTGGATTTCATTTTCTCATGCTTGTGGTGCAACCTTATCACCATGTCAATATTCCCTTGGTTGAGACCCATGTCCTTCCACTAGAGCTATAATTCTTCTTCTATAGGTGTGCCTGAATAGGTTGCCTCTTTGGGATATTTTCCTATATATCCTTCCTTACTTTCTTTTCTCATCTATGTTATGTGCTCATCCTCCTCAATTACCTATTTTGGAACTCCTACTTTTGTGATTTATTCCTTTTGTTCTTGCAGCTCCAATGTCGTCTATCATAAAAGCCAAGTTTTCTCAATTTTTATCTTCACTTCTCTAGCTCAATCTAAGGTGGCATGGAGGGGTTTAATTCCCTTGACAATAACTCTTCTTCCTTGATAAATATGTGATTTCCCCTCCCACTCTCTTCTTCCTCTAACTCCTCTTCCTCCTCTTCCTTAGATATAACAATTATGGGCAAAAAATAAGAAGCCTTCTCCTTCTTTTTCTCCTTTGCATCAGGGGATGATTTATGCACAAATATCACTCACTTCTTAGAAGACACTAAAGTAGATGCTTCCCCTTCCAAAGTAATCTTTAGCTTCAATCACTCATATATTTCCTTTAAAGTCTCCCCTCTCTTCTTCTTTGGAGACTTTTTCTTTTCAAAGGGTGTTGGGGTTCCTTCATCCCCTATCTAGACTAAGGGGTATTTTTTTTGCTCAGTGTTAGACCTAATACTAGAATCCTTATTTTATGGATTCATCTTATAGCAAAGTCTATGGATGAAACTAAGGATGGTGACCTCTTGATTGGGATCAATGTCTATGAAATTTGAGGCATCTTCTTCATCTTCTATAGCTTTTCCATCTACATAGGGAAACATGTGCCTCAACCTTTGCCTTTCTACATCCAATTCCTTAACTAGAATTTCCATCTACTACACATTCAAGATTTGGTGTATCATGTCCTAAAGTAGTATATCAAAAATTTGAAGGGGAGATTTAACCATCCTAACCTATTTCCATATTTTAGCACTAAGCACATGATGTAGTAGTATTGTATTATGGCAAAAGTTATCATCTAAAACATACTTTGGGGGAGTCCTTAGGGGATGCACCACTCCAATCCAAAGGCTTTGACATAATTTTCATACTAGTGCATTATGTGCATCTTGTACTTAGGGTTGAAAGTGGTGGGGTAGGTGTAAGCCTTATACTTCTATGTGGGGAATTATTGGTGTTCTAGGAAAACCCAAAGATTGTCTTCACTCCTATCTATGATCCTAATTTCCTCCATCATGATCAAGATGAGGATGGACCCCCAAATGAAATTCATCTTAGATTTATGTAATTATAGTACATTATTGATCAAATCCTCTATGATGAACTTGTTGATATTAAATTATACACCCTATGTCATGTGATAGGAAATGTAGAGGTACAGGTACGCCTTTAACATATCTATCCACCGGCCACCTAGACATAACTTGGAACTCATGAGGCATGCTACCAAACCTATGCTAGGGTCCTCACATTTGATAATGGGGAACACAAACCCCCCTTGAAGTATTTGAGGATATTTATGATGTGCTTTAATTATTCATCATCATTTATTAGTTGATGGATATCTCTACCAATATCTGGGAGCCCAGTTATCCTTTTTATCATTTATGTAGAGATCTTCATGCATCATCCTACAAAATGTATATGGTCCTCATGGATGCATGAGAGAAGGAACTGGACAAGTTCCTCTAGATTTTTAAAGGAAGGTAACTTATAAATCTGAGTTATGTTATAAAAATTCAACTTAACTCGAATTGAGACATCAAATAGGGCATCACCTTCTGGCATCTTACACTATGTATCAACCATCTAGTCATATACCAAGTCTTGGAAGTGACTTGATGTTTGATGGTTATATTCTTTGATTTGTAAATTATTTGAAAATAAGCACCAACTTTCACCCACCTAAATCTATATGGGAAACTATATATATATTAGTATGATATCTTTGTTAGCACCTCAGTGTTTATCTCAGTGATGCTAATAGCTTCAATTAGTTGTGCCTTAGTCTTGGTATCCATCACCTCCTCTACAATCTTCACCCACTTGGGTTTCATCTACATCGATGTAGAGCTTACTACCTTCCTCTTCCTCACCATCCTAAAATGGCTTATGTTGAACCTAGGGATATGTGGCATGTTGAAGCCTCAAATGGTGGTTGGTACTTCAATGATTGTAGGATCTATGATTTTAATCTTAGTTTTGAGATTTATCATCCATAAGTAGTGTCCCCCATAATATATTCCTATTTTAAATTTATTCTCTATTCAAATATCTCTCTCTAACCCTTACACTAGCCTCACTATAAATTTACTCTTTCTCACTATGCTTATATTCACTCTAGGTGCCTAAATCACTCAAATTCCCATTGTGATAGGGTTCTTTCTCTATTTGGCTCTCTAATTCTTGATTAGGTTTTCTATAAGTCTAAGTTAGCATAAAAAAGTTTTCCACTTTTTATTTTATAGCTTTCATTCTCATCTACAATCATTAATGTAGGCTTAATGACGTAGGCATCTCTATTTCTCGAAAACCACAAAATTTTGTGAAATCCTCAAAAATATCTTATCTTATATGCATTAAATGCCTATCCTTATTCCATCACCACTACCTTATTAAATGCTCCTAATGAATTTTTAGGTGAAGTGACATGTGTTTCAAATGGTCACTTCCCACTTTTTTCTAGGTGGACACTAGCTATCTTATATGACTTCTTTCTACATGTGTATCCTTACCATGAACTTCACCTTCCTTGTGGCAACCTAAGCATAGCACCTCACATGTACATGATTCAGCCTCCTCAATTCCAATTTTTCTTCTAAATATACTCATATTTTAAGTATGTTCCTTTGCCTTGGTTAATTTCTTATACATCATCTTGCATTGGCCTATCCTATCCCATACAAATCCCTTGCATTGGCCCTCCAATACTTTATTTCTCTTTTTATTCTCTTATGCACCTTTAGAGTGTGCATCTTCACTATCTACCTTGTACTTAGCCATGTTGAACATCTTCACTTGCCTCTTAGGTCTCTAGTACTAGATGAATGGATGAACCCTATTTCAATTTTGACACAAAGGTAGTTCCAGATTGGTTTATTCTTGGGCCTCTAAGTGCCCTATATTTTTCATTTTATGCATATGGATCTTGTGTGATTTTAAATTGCATATGATAAACTTCATACACCCAACACCTAGGTGCATAGCCTCATGTGCTTAAAGGGTTTAAGTACTCAACTCACCTAATTATATTTAAATGTGAAGTTTAAACCATTAAGTCTTTTGTGGCAACCGTACACCACTTACTACCTCTATACACTATACAAAGGACAACACAAAAGAAAAGAACTATTTGGCTTGTGCTAAATGGTATTTTGGTCAACTCAACTTCAAACTAACTAGCAATCAAGAAGTCAATGTTCTCATGGTGCAAGCACTATCCTAATATTGATATGGTTTCAATCAATTGCGATTGAAATTCCCAAGGAACATTTCATTGAATAATTTGCATAGCTTACATGCACTTATTTTCCAAGATGCAGTGGATGATCTAGGGTCCTATCCACCATATTTTTAATTTTTTTAGGTGATTAAAGTACTTAGAATCATAGAGCAACACCAATTGTCCTTCAATAATATCCTTTTGCTTGTCATTCTAGTGCTTTTGGCATGCCTTCTCAATCTGTTGACTCCACTTGGCTTAGGTGCACACTTCTCATCCAAGCATTTTAAGCCCTCCAACCTTGTGCTTAAAGATTATAGGTCATCTAAGTGACCAATATATATAATGCATACTATAGGCACCATAAATTCCATGGGAAAGACTATTTTATCACCAAACACCATTTAAAATCATGTAGCCTTGTTCAGGTGCTTGTAAGTCATGCAGTATGCCCATAGTACCACTGATACATGATCATCCCAATCCTTGTGACCATAGTCATATATCTTTATCAAGTACATTCCTAAGATATTTTTCAATTATTTAGATATTCTATTATCTTAGGGATTATAGGGTTAATTTTATGGTGGGCCACCATATATTCAGTCAAAAGGATGCATACCGTCGCATTGATGAAATGAGTGCCTAGTCACTAGTCGACTCAATGGGCACCCATACCAACTCATGATGTTCTCATATATGAATTGAATAGATTTTTTGGCTATGTAATAATTTTTCAACATATATTTAACCCACTTATTGAATTATTCAATGGTCATTAAAATATATCTAGCACTTATGTGCCATGCTATAGGAGTTATTGGCCCAATAAAGTCAATGGCCCATTTCTTTAATGGTGCCTAGGAAAGAATAGGGATAAGAGGAATCTCATCTTGGTGATTGGGATTTCTAGTGTGATATCATATTTCACATGCCTTAACATACTCATTTACATCTTATAATAATCTTGGCCACCACAAGATTGACTAAAATACCTTGCACGTTATTGCATCTCCAATGCAATGGCCTCTTATGATTCCCTCATACGCTTTGTATAAAATGGAGTCCTATTCATGTTCCAAAATACATCAACATAGGGCTTAATATTTACTTAATTTGTATATATCCCCATCAATTAGTTGGAAGGGGGTGGTGAAAACCAAAAATTGTTTTTTCTCCTTAGTTGGCAAGGTCTAGGGTGCAAACCTAGATGTTAGGAAAGCGGCAATCTCCACTAGATCTTCTAGGATGTGTTTGACTCTATATAGTTGTTCATTTGGCATGTCATCCTCAATTGGCACTACTACATCACCAAAATTTATGTGAGATAAATGGTCTAGCCCCAAGTTTTGGTTCCCAAGTTTAATAATAATGGAGAACTCAAACTTTTGTAAGAGAAAAATCCATCTACATATTATGCACCCATGTAAAATAGGCTTATTCATAAGGTAATTGAGAACCTCATGATCTATGAAAAATATTAATGGGGTTACCAATAGTTATTTCCTAAATTTTTTTAAGGCATATACCATTACCAGTACCTCATGCTTAGTAGTTGTGTAATTTTGCTTTGCCTATGTCAATTTACTACTTGTGAAGGAGATGGGGTGGTTTATCTTACATAACTTGGTTGTGCCAATATGGTTCCAATGGAAAATCTTGAAGCATCATCATAAATGTGGAAAGGAGTAGTTTATTCTAGAAATTATAAAATTGGTATACTAGCCAACTTCAACTTTATTGTTTCAAAGGCCTCCTCGTATGCCTCACCTTAGTAGAATGGGTCATCCTTATGCAAGAGCTCCTCTAAAGGCATTGTGATCTTTGAATAGATCTAAATTAACTTATTTTAGTAGCCACAATGGCCTAAAAAGGCATGAACATCTTTCTACATTGAGGGAGTTTGGAGCTAGATTATGATGGTTATCTTCACTAGATTAATAAGCAAACCATCCTTGTAGATGATGTGCTTGAGTAATGTCCCAAATACAGTTATGAAGATACACTTCTTTAGATTTAAATATATCTAGAGTTGCCTACACCTCTCAAAAATGAGGTGCATATTTTCATAGTGGTCTTTTACAAGACCATACACAATCTAATCATCAAGGTACACTTAGAGGAACTTATGGATAAAGTCCTTGAAAGCAATGATCACTACCCTAGAGAATATAGTTGGTACATTTTTGAGTCTAAAGGGTATCACATTGTAAGTGAAACAATCCCATTCAATCACAAATGTTTTTTGGGATTATCTTCCTCCTTGGTCTACACTTAATGGTAGCTTGAGAAACCATTAGTGAAGGTATAGATTTCATAGCCTATGACTCCATCTAAGACCTCATCAGTGAACAAGGTCAAGAATGGGTGATTAACATATGCAGTGTTCAAGATTTTATAGTCAATGTAGATATAAATGCACCCATCCTTCTTGATGCTGATGACCATCGAGCTCACCCATTTATATGTTTTCATAGGGTAGATGATATTGGTGGCAACTATTCCATCAATATCCATTTTCACCTTGGTGTGGAGATTGGGATTTATTCAGTATAGTCATTTCTTGACCAACCTTGTGTCATCCACTAGCTTGATGCTTATCTTACTAAGGGAAGGGTGAGTGCCCTTCATGTCCTAGTATCTATGTATGAATAAGTCCTATAATTATTTCAAGAGGCTTATGATTTATGCCATCTCCACTTCAGACTAGTAAGTGCCTATGGTGGTAATGTTTTTCTTGCTTTCTATGTTGATGTCTACTTTAGTGGTCTTAAATGGTATATGGTAGGGATCATTATTCTCCTAATGAGATTATTCACCCTACCTTGTCTCCTTAGTTTTTTTAATTTGAAGATGTGTTGGATCATCTTCATTTGGAGCATTATCATCCACAAGGCACACAAGTTTTTGTCTCCCTGTTAGAGCCTTCCAATTATGCTCTTTCTAGGTCTCATCATCTTCCTCGTTGGAGTCACTATTGAGTAACCACTATTCAAAGAATGTCAAGAGTGATATAGTCCTTTCTCCCTAAACATTTCATTTAGTTTCTCTTCTAAGATGGTAGTGTCTTCAAACACTACCTTTTGAATGGCTTGCAGTGGCTCAAGAAATTCTAATTTTTGTGAATAAAAGGAGAAGGTATGCATGAACTTCTCCTTAATTATTTCCCAATTCCATATCTCATGCTGCATCTCAATTAAAATGTACCATTCTCATGCCTAGGTCTTCAAGGTCCTATAACAGGCATGTACCCATAGGCCCCTTGGTATGTTCTCACCATAAATAGTCCAAGTTTCTTCACATAAACACACATGCATGATTGGGTCAGAATCAACTAAGTAGGTGGGTATGTCCAAGTCCTCATTGTTCTTGCCAAACCTAATACATATTGTTTCCTTGACATCTTTCCATGTTGGAAAGTTAGGTCTCTGCACTACCAACCAGTGATCAATAGTGAACTTCAAGGTATACACTAGTGTGCCCATTATATCCATTAATTTGGGGATGCAAGCTTTAATGTCATGGACATACCTCTTTATAGGTTGTATCCCTTCATATTTTGGGAGTGTTTCAAGCTTCCCTTTACTTAACAAAGACACCCTTTTTTTGACCTTTTTAGTGTAGGAAACCCATCTCTTCTACTTATTCTCAATCTTAACTAATCTTATTTTGGTTGGCCTTGGCTCAACTATGCACACCAAGTGGCACCTTCAGCTAGTGACCTTATAAGCCTCTTCTACCCATAATTTTTAGGATACATTAGTTATATAAAAATCTAATTATCCATCCTCCCATTTGAGCATGCCTTGGTCACTAAGGTTGAGCTTCTTAGCACCTTGCATCATGATATTGTAAATATGGTTGAGCTCATCCTCAAAATCAACACTTTCCACATATTAGGGACCTTGGTCACTTGATAGAGGGATCACCACACTCTCCTTGCCATTTTCAAAAGTCATGTAACACTTTATAAAGTTCATGTTTTCATTATTCATGTAGCACTATGGCTTACCTAAAAGCACTAGATAGTTATCCTATTCTGCAAACTCGATGACCCTGAAATCAAATTGGAACTTAGAACCCATGATATCTATAATAGTGCCCTTCAAGATCTCAATAGGTTCCACTCAAGTTTTGTTCACCATGAATAACATGTGAGGTGAGGGTCTCAAGGGTGGGCATCCCATCTTCTCCTAGGTGGTTTTAGTTAGAATATTAACCTTGATGCCTATGTTTACAAGTACTTCACAAACCAAACATCCATTGATGGTGGCATTGATTAATAATTCTTGGTCATACTCTATGTTCTAAGTATGCCTTACTTCAAGTGCCCATTCCATATGCAGCATAGTAACCTCAATCATTTGAGGCACAACCTCTTCTTTTGGCTTCTTCCCTATGTGCTTCAATAGTAAATATTTTAGTAGGTTTAGCATCCCTTTAGTTTACAAGAGGTGTAGGACCTCGATCAACTCTTATACATTATCCTCCTAGTTGTCTTATCTTCTATGTGACACGGTGGCTTATGCCTCTAAATATATTGCCAGTTGGATTTCACCCTACAAATTCTATATCACACTCATTTTTTATTGTATGATGTCCTTCTATTATGAAGGGTCAGGATAGGTCACAACTTTTGGATCGAGCCATGTTATGTACTTAGTGCAGCTTGACTTGCCATACTCTAAGCATAGTTCTTGGGTTAATGCAATAGGTGGTTTAGTGGTAAAACCACTTTAGGTCATGGTCTGTACCTTATGTAGCTCCTTATGAGTCTATTGTGGCTTGGGAATCCACCTTTCTTCTTTGGATTCATGCCTAACCATTGTATCACCCTTGTCTAGATACCCTTAAGTTAGCTTTTTATATAATTTTGGGCATTCTTCAACCAAATGTGGTCCTTAATAATACTTGCACATTGGGTGTATGGGGTAGTCATGATAATAATGCTTAGTCAACCCACACTTGTAACATGATTGTGGTGAAAATATTCCTCTACCACATCTTCTTTCACACCCACACACACCTTGTTGATTCCCATAACCCATATTATGCTAGCCATAGCCCTCATTTCCTTGACATACTTGACCACCAAATGATGTTGTCACCTACCTCATGCCTCTTTTCATGTTTTGGTGCATCTCATTGATGACTCAATAGTTTATTATGGAGTGCATATAGGCATTATACATCTTGAATTAAATGGTAGTGTTCATTTGATTAATGTGTTGTGGCAAAGGATAGTTCCAAGAGTCATACGGCCCATGACAAACTTCATAGTTGAGAAGTAGAGCATGAACATTTATTTGTAGGCAATTATTCTTATTAAGTCCCTCTATCTCATAGTCAGTGCACCATAACCCATTATGAGTGTCATGTGTTAAACTAGTAGTTAGCTTTTATAGCTAGGAGACCATCGATGCATTTGCACCTCCACGAATGGGCTAATCCCAATATTGGCATTCCCTATTACCTTAGCCTAGAGTGAAGATTCAAGTGCTTCATGGGGGTTCATGAAGGTTTTAATGGATATCACTCATCTAAAGGGTACTAGTAGACCTCCAAAAAACCATTACACATGATAGGAGGGGTGAATGTCATATGAAATCTTAGAGAGAAGAGTTTTAAACCATGTGTCCTACAATCACACACTCTTGGATAACCCTTGGCTAATTTCCTTGAGTGCCATGATGATTTTCTACTCAAATTTAGGGATATAAAACTCTTTCAATAAGGATACCTTTAGCATATTATAGTCAACCATAGCCTAGTTTGGATCAAATTGCTAATACTAGGTATGGGCATGATCTAGCAAAGTGGTTATGAATTAGGTTGCCTTGCACTCAGACTGAGTGATGCCCTGAGTGCACCATTATAAGTCACACTTCAGCATATGCTCTATGGAATTCTTAATGCTATGATACTTGGACAAGTGCATTACCATCCCATAGTATATATACTAAGGGGGTGGTGTTGGGTTCTGAGCTACCTATCCCCCTTACATTTGTGTTGGAGGTAGCCCTCTAATGCTAATTATAGGTTGGAGAATTGACCCTATCATTATCAATTACACTATCAAACTTGTTAGTGTAGTACCATGCCATTTTTTACATGTTATTACCCAATCGACATAGTAGACATCCTCTACATGAGAATGCTTGTGCTTATTTAACAATTTCTAGATTGGCACTTGTTAGGTTCAATGTATCCTCACTCAATTCCTCATAGGGAATCACTTTCTTAATAATAAAATCTTGATCCAAATGTTGACTCCTATCAAATTTGACATCGATAATAGGTTCAATTATTATTCTTTTATCTTCTAGTGGAGAATCCAGCACATGAGCTTGTGCTTCATGTTTAAAGGGGGTAGGTGTTTATGATTTGTTCTTAGTCACCATAACTTGTAAGGACCCACTATATCCTACACCCAACTAATGAGATCATATTTTTACTTTTTCCTCTCTCTCTTCACACTACTACAATTCAAGGGATCCTTCCCCATGCCCTTCCCACTCATTATAGGTCCTCTCAGCACTTCTAAGTTCTAGATCCTCCATTAGCCTATAATTTTACTTACTATAGTTCAACCTTTAAAGATCTTAGGTGTCAAGTTATTAGTCTTCTTCCATCATGCCTCACCTACACTTCCCCTTCTCACCTTTCGTGATTGTTCATATGCATAAGGATTTTTAGCATTTCATTCTTATAGTTTTTATACCATAATCCACCAGAAGCTTCTTCAGTTTGGTATCAAGTCCTTTGATGAATGCACCTCTTGGCTCATGAAGAAACTAATACTCTACTTATTTAGGGTATGATAAGGTCAAAACTACAAACTCCAACATATAGTTATTCAATGTGTCATTCCACCCCTTATCTACAGTGCACATCCAAACTTCATCCAAACTCTCCAGCCTCTTTATTCACTTGGTTGTCCACATGATGCATTGGTCATATCTTTGCCTTATAGTATTAGTTTAGGAAACTAACCATTAGTACACATTCTTAGGTATCTTTCAAAATAATACCTTATATAGATCATCATACAGGTTAGCTTGCACCCATTTTCTTAGCTTGTCCTTTACATGTGGGATACTTCTGCATGAAACTATCTTCTAATTTCTTTAGATAGCACTCAATATTCTTGAGTGATAGTTGGATCATCTCTTTATTGTATCATTTAAGTAAAAAAATTCAACATGGATCCCAATAATGGAACTAAATGTTGTAAAAAAGTTCACTAGGTTAGCTTTTATGCTTAGTCATGCACCCAGTAGTCAAGCCAAGTTAGTTTTATGCTTGGTATATCTAGGTGTGAGCATAATGGGGTTTGGTGCAAAAATTTTAACACACTACTATTTTGGAATTAATTTCACATAAGGCATAAGCCTTATACACTCACCTGAAGTGCAACAACAAAAGGACCAGGTTCATGTTGGGGTAGTTGAAACATGGTGCAACTTGGGTTTGAATGGACTTAGTCATAGGCAAGATGAATTCAAGTGACATGTCAGTGCTAGGCTATTTAAGGGAATTTCATTAGGCATGATCCTTTTCAATGGCACAAGTCTTGAGGTATAAGTCCATAACTAGCTAGGAAAGATTTTTAATGGTGAAAACTAGGAAAATAGTTAGTATAGGGTCATTTGGTTACTTAGACAAGTCATAGGGATGGCTTGGGTTCAAATGCTCATCCTCAGGGTAGCACTCTAGGCATGGATCTTAAATCATTAGTGAATTTAGGTTATAAAACTTATCTATTTATAGGTAGGTCAAAGTTGTTATATGGCATAAGGATGCCATTAGTGACCAGGGATAAACCTCCATATCACAATATATTCAAGTAAATAACTATATCATTGTTATTATAAACTAAGTCATAAATATAACATTGCACTATCTATACTACATGAATCAACACTTTAATGTTTCAACAACATTATTCATTAACTTCATAGTTTAGTATACATAGTTCAAGATATAAAATAGAGCATATACTCTTCCCTATCGCTACTCATGCCCAGAAACTCATAGGCGATATTGGGATATGTATTCTAATGCTTAATCTATCTTATGCAAAATATGAAATACTAATGGTGGCTCTATATTTCACTAGATATTTTTTTCCTTAGTCACCTTTCCCTTTATTAAAAAATTAGCCTTCTTTATATAGGCAATTGGGCATCCCCTTGCCAAGTCAGATGGGCATGTGCTAAGTGGTGAGTTGTCACTGGGGGTTACAAGCCCACCAGCTCCACTACGCTACCCAAGTTGGATGAGTACATGATGTATGCTAAGACATCATTAGGGAGGTGTAATCCCACCTAGTCCAGTCTTTTGGTATCCATGTTTCTTAAGCTATCACATACAAGTTCTGATAGGGATGTCCTTTGAAGGTCGATGCCACACAACTACCTACCAGCTAGTGGGGGATCCTCAGGGACTCCTCTAGCTAGTGTAAAAAGGTACAAAAAGGGAGAAATAACTCTAAATATTACCTCACACTAAGATAGGTTAATTTGGCATGGTCCACTTAGTGGGTACAAAATGGGGCCCAATAATTTCAAGTAGCCTACTAGTAACCACATTTTAATGAATCTATAAATCAATGCCTTTTATTTCAAGGATAAAACTTCCTTTTCTACCTTCTCCTTATCCAATCTGATATTGGGTCTTCCATATTTATCCAATGGAAATTTACAAGCTTGTTGTTTTACTCTAATTTTTTGCAAGGTCTTTTCTAATAGGTCCATATCTGATCTACTTCCTAGTAGTCTAAATTTCAGTAGTTGATCCTTTACTTTCTTCTATTTTAGATATAAATTCCTTATTGATGAACCCACTTTAATTGAATCAAAAACCTTCTCTTTATCCTTCTACTAGAATTCCTCTTCGTCACTTGGGTTTCATCAATCACCCTACTTACCTAATCATTATTAAGTGGTAGTCAAATAATTCATATCAAACCTTTATTAAATTTTGATTTTAATATTATTGTACATAATATTGCTAATTCTAAGAGTAATTTTAGGAGAGTTTTTTTCTCTTAGTGGTATATGGATAGTCTAC
Source organism: Torreya grandis (assembly GCA_037957365.1). Taxonomy (NCBI): domain Eukaryota; kingdom Viridiplantae; phylum Streptophyta; class Pinopsida; order Cupressales; family Taxaceae; genus Torreya; species Torreya grandis. Next base: position 1,374,099 of record JARHVA010002666.1, read on the forward strand.
GTAAAAAGTTGAATAGACTTCCTAGAAGATGAAGTGAATATTCATTTATTTGGATATAAATAGTGTAATATATCTTCATTCAATCAATGCAATAATTTTTTCTTGTACCAAATTCACTTTTTATTTGTCATCTATAATTCTTATCCTAACATTAGTATCAAATCACAAAATTCATTTGTTTTCTTCCTCTATTCATCTTTTTTGTTGCATATTCCACTTATAGTTAATCAAATCATATTCAAACTCATCTTATATAATATTTATTAATTTGGACTACACCTTTTATGAAAGAAGGAATTTCACATTGTGAATGTATGGCATTTCAACCAAAGTAAGGCATTTTTTACTGATAAAGATGTGTAGAAATTAACAAGGAATTTTGACTATTTTTAGGACTACATTCAGCTGTTAATAAGGCATTTTCACTAAAAAAATATTATGCTTTGGTTGGTATTTTAGGACATATGTTTTTGATGTGTATAAATGGTCAAATATGCATGTTATTGACATTGGACTATGTTTGACCTCATAAATTCTACAACAAATTCATTGAATTGTGCTTTGCTTTCGTTTACTAATTTCAACTACTATTTATCTCTCAGTTGGTTGCCTTAATCTATTGAATATGATATTTTTTTTTGTTGTGTGGCATGTTTAAACTATTTTTAGTGCTTTCTAATAGTTCTTTCAACTTAAAAATAGTTTTAGGTATTGCTTGGCATAAGGAGATAGGGGTATTAGTAGCAACATATTTTTGGCTATTTTTTGTTACTCTTGTATTTACTCAAAAATCAACAAAGTAAGGTGTCACATCCACCTTCTACATAATAACATGATGCCAAACACCATAAATAAAGAATAAAATTGGTGAGATAAGTTTATTTTTTAATTTTTTTGGCCGGTATTTCCAAAAACTAGCATATTTATTTGAATGGAGACTATTCCCATAAGGGAATAATGGACATATTTCCCTTTTTAACTTATTAAAAAATAATAAATAAGTCATCTGCAAACACATTCAAGTTCCTTTTTTAAAATTAAGTAAAATTTTAATAAAACAATCAAATTATGCAAAGAAAACAAATTCATAGTGTTCGATATCAATAGTGCCTTTGGTTCATGTTATATTAATAGAACTAGTATACTTATATCAAAATATATTTAAAATAATGGTTCTTATGATATAATCCTTATAAATTGAAAAGGATAAATAAGGAAATTTTTTATTTTCTCATTCTCTTTGTTGCCCATTCGCAACTATCACTAGACATAAATCCTAAAAGCAAGAATATTTTGTTGGAGAATTAATCTTATTTGTATATTGTAGGATAGTTTAGGTTTATCCGAAGTCTTGTTTATATGTGCATTTATTATAATTATAAATACATTTTATTCTAATTTTATGAGGTGTCTCTCACCTCTCTTATCCACTTGTTGGATTTGGGAGTTACACAAATAATGTCTCCCCTCATATGGCACATAAATTCTCCTCACTTGTAAGAGGATTAAAAAACTTGAAACACACATGAATCTTACTCATTTAACTCTTTTTTCACTTATATATCTATTTATTGAGATCTCCTCTCTTATTCTTCAACACAACATAATCTAGTCTATGCTTGACTTCTTGCATTCTTGATGCTCTATGGGCTTAAGGTCATTCTTATCCTTATCTCCTAGTTTATACTTTATATGTACTTGGAGATTAATTTTTTCAAATGATTTTAATAATAATGCGGGTTTTTTCTCCATTTCATAATTTCCCCACTTGTTAAATCTTATGTATTTGTGATTTACTCCTTGAGAGGTATTTTAGCTTCTTGTTATTCTATTTTTTTATATTTTCAATGTTGTTGATGGATGATTTTGGAATAATTTCATCATGGTATTAGAGCCTTATTGCTCTTTTGACATTGTTTTGTGATTGTGTATATTTATGGATAAATCTTATTTTTTTGCAAGGGCTCCAACCTTGTAATATTTTTTTGATTCATCTCCTTTTCTTCACCTTTTCTTGCCTAATTTTTTGACCTCTAATCAAGTTATTACATGTTTCTCATAAGGATCATCTTATATTCCTTTATTTTTTTTTTGTGAGACTATTCAAATAGGTATTCTCCTTTCTCATTCATTTGCATATTGCTCCTTATCTCAATTTTTTTTTTAAAAATCAACTCATCTCCATCCTCATGTTTTTTTACTTTTGAGAACTTATTTATTGTCTTATTTTGTTTAATATTTAAGAATTCTATCTCTATACTTTATATCTTGAGGTTTTGTTATCTTTATTGGTTCATTTTTTGATCTCATTTTGGTTTTCATAGGATTTTTTGTTTTGTGCACAGTTTGAAAGTTTGTTTGGTAGCTTCCTTTAGAGGTCTATATATTTTTACTCTAGTTGCACATTCCTTTTGGTTTGTATTTATCTCTTTGTTATTTGTGTTATCTCTATTATTTTTTAATGTGGATTCTCCTTGAAGTTCTATGTTCATTTATGCTTGTAGTCTCTCTTCTCTCTTTATCACTGGAATCTAGGTGTTTCCTTTTTTGAACAACTTCTTGTTCAATGGATTGGTAGATGTTTTACTTAAGTTCTTACCTTTGTTGATTCACCTCTATAAAATGTAGTATTTTCAATGTAACTCTTTTTGCCTGGTGCACTTGTTTAGTGTTTTTAATTATATACTTTTAGTTATTTGTCATTTATATCACCTTACCATTTCATGTATAATATTTTAATTTGGTTAAGCCTATCACTTATCCTCTATTTTTTTGTTTGTTATCTTCTGTCATTTTTAAATCACTCAACATAATTGAGTTATCTCCAAATAACTCATTATTGTTAGCACCTACTGGAGGTACTATTGTTTTTCCTTTAGCAAATAAATCACGTTGCTTGTCATTTACAGCCAATAAAAATTAGCAGTGGGTAAAAAATTGAATTTATTTTCCAAGGTTTGTTGAGAAATAATAGTATTTTATAATTTTCTTAATTATCATTAAATAGGTAATAATAAGTATACACTACAGCTAATGACATTATTTAATTTATATTACTTTCTCTTAAAGGCTTTCACAAACAGCACAAACATAACCAATGTTTACCATAACTATCATAGATGAGCAGATTACATGTGGTTACATGTGAAATCAACATGTTATCTACTCAACAGATATTTTGTTGTATGGTTAACACACATCAAAATATATGTTTCTACCTTTGAATTTAACCCTACCATTGCAACAGGTAGTTAAAACCATATTTTGTATTGTAGGCCCTTATACCCTAGCATTTCATGTGATGGCATATGTTTAGAGGCATTTTTATGAAAAGATTTTAAGCCTTGTCAAGATGAAACTATTATTGTTTTTTTTAAGGGTTAAAAAGTTTCTTTTATTACATAGGTCTTCTAAATTAGAAAAATGTATACATTTATTTTTCTAGTTTTTCTATCTTTCCTAATTTGTAATAATATTTTGCAAAATGGTTTTGTTCTAACCTAGTTAGAAATAAAATATAAACATTTATGGTGTTCATTTTAATTTTATAAGATGTTTATTTATACATATGGCTCTTTTTTTTATAGTGATGGGGTTATGATTGTTGTTTGATGACATTTTTTTCTTTTTGTATAACCAAATCAAAGTTTAATAGTGAGAATGGGAAATGCCTTGTACACTACAATCCCTCATCAAACATTAGCAATGATAGATACACTTATCCAAGGACCAAGGGTAGTATTCTTTATAAATCTAATTTGAAGATTTTCACCTTCATAGAGATTAAGATTGCAACCATAGACCTAACAGTGTCTTGGATGAGAGGGGTTCTAGCTATTTTTTTATGAGGAAATTTATCTATTGATGGAATAGTGAGAATAATAAGCTACAATATCTTCCATCAAAAGTATGCTAACTACTTGAAAAAATGTTCCACATAGTTTCTTGTTCTTTTTATTTACTAATTATTTATAAATAAGGGAGTGGAGTTCTAATGAATAAGGGTATACGTTGGCCAAAATTGGCCTACATATGAAACTTTTACCTGAATAAGTCAGTATTCTTGGAAGTTCTAGTTTTGGTGTGAAAATCTAAGAAGATTTCCTATTGAATGGATGATAAAATGGGTAATATGAAGACCACATTTCAATTTCAATCTTTTGAAACACTTTAATCAAGTCTTAAGATGAATTTGTTGACTTTTGGGAAACAAGTCTAGAATTGCAAGTGAAAAGATATAATAGGTTCCCATGGTGTTCATGGCACTCAAGAGCCATGAAATAGGTTTTCTCAAAATCTCAAAGGTTTATCATAGCCTTGATGGGTTCAAATATGATTAGCACAAGCCTATAAAGGTCATATCATCATAAACCATCATGTAAGAAGGGATAGGTTAGTATGGTTGTCCATTTAATAAATGAGCTTAGGAGGCCTCTCAAATCCAAAAGATTACATGGAGATGATTTATTTTTTTCCAAGGTCATCCCATTAAAATTTTATATCTTTATGTGTTTTCTATCTCAAGATATAAGCCTTCAAAGATGGTCTAGCAGTGAGACACGTGCTTGAGGACATCAAATAAAAGCCATAGGAAGTAGCCATTTGAATTCAAAAATATTTAAAGGATCCTAAGAGTGAACACATTATTTCCAAGTTTCAAAATCTCACTTGAAAAATCATAGATCAATGGCACATGGATAATATATTTAGTCAATGGGACCATCAAGATCAACAGTGTGAGTTAAATTATATAAATCAAGATCGATAACGAGAACAAGGTCAAAAAGTTAGAGGATCCTAGGATTGAATGTAGAGTTGACAAGTGTCATGATCATGGTGAATTAAAGGATCAATGGTATATGTTTTATCAAGTAGATTAAAATCAATGATGCATGTTCAACCTTGTAGAAAAGATCAATGGTATAAATGAAGTCAAGAAGTCAATGAGCCCAGATTGCATATGAGGTTGCCATGTGGAATAAGTGCATGAACTAGATGGAGATATGACAAATAGGTCCATATATTTAATGTAAGGTTTCCAAGTGTCACTATTATAAGCAAAGTTTACATTCTGGGAGGTGGTTCTTTAGGCTCCCTCTAACAAAGATACACAATGGGAACAACCTTAGGTTGTGGGTACCCTATTGTGAGGTTGAACCTCTAGAGAAGGTTGGATTCCTCTTGATGGATCACCTAAACTAATGATTCTATTGAGAAAAGTATTAGATAGGGTGTAAATTATTACTAAGAGAGTTAAAAAGGTGAGGCACCAAATTTAAATGAGACTCACATATGCTTGAAACCAACACCAGATCAACATAAGACAATGTTTGCTCACATAATCTCACAAACTTGCTAATTGTATAATTATTTCATGAATTAGGTTCACCAAGAAATAAAGGAAGAAAAGAGGAATTGTAAGACTCACACCAACCATCCATTAATGGTATAAAGACCATAAATTCAGACCTACAAATAGCTTTAAAATACCTTAAAAGAGGCAAGAAAGAAGGACAATAGATATGGAAGAATATCTTTCACAAATCCATTATGCACAAGCTTACTAAACACTAGTTAAAGGCAAGAAATAGGTAAAAAATCATATTATTACATCAAGAGGTATTTCTTATAGATTTTTATAGGGTTTAGCCTTGTCAAATGAGAGTCTCTTGCTCTTCAAAAATGAGAGAGTCATTTTTTTATCAAAAGTGAGAGAGAGAGAGAGAGAGAGAGAGAGAGAGAGAGAGAGAGAGAGAGAGAGAGAGAGAGTATCCCATTTTTTATGGGGAATAAAAATGGGAGATATAGGATATAGGGGGAAGAGAGAGAAGGAACATGTCATTAGAAAGCCATTAATGAGCTGCCACCACCTATCAATAAATTCTCAACCACATTTTGATCAAATCAGGACTAGTCCTTCATTGACAAATTAACCTTTATTTGTCCCAATAGTCTTAAAGCCCTCTCATTGGCTAAGAAATACACTATAAGACAAGAATCTATTTAAGATAATGATTCATGACCCATTAGGAGGGAAAAAATTTAAATCCTTTTGAAAATTTATTGAATGTTCCAACTACATTTTCTAATCCCCAAATATATCCCTTTGAACTCTATACCATCTTCTAGTTGACTTCATTATAAGGATAAAATCCTTATATATATAAATCTGACTGAACCATGACTATATCTACCTTTAGCAGTTATAGTTACTTGATTTGTCAAAGATATGACTATGTCAAAAGAGGATACACTTATTTCATAATCACAAGCCTACCCCTATTCCAAAACCTTAAACATGGCTCCTCTATAGGTGAAAACCAATTCTCCTATTGGTTTTCATATAGCCATAATTGTAATGAAGATCTACAGGCTAGGTTTTCTTGATTTTAAACAAGATGTGAAAGTTACATCTGATAGTTTTTGAAAGGTTTCCCAAAGCTTTAATGGCATCCTATGATTCTTTAGTGTCTACTTTGGTAACCCAGATCATATTAGATCTTACATTTATGCATTTACTTGCCTGAGTAGTGAGATCTTTTGAATTAAAATATCCACCTATGTGGCATATGCTTAGACTAACCATTTCTTTTTAAAACTTGACTGATTCTCCTCAAACATGTGTCCTCATCTTGTACCTTTTGAATATTTGATCAACTATGCTCTATTGATTTTCTTGAAGTCTTTTAGATTTGACCTTAAATATAGGTCATCGATTCTATGATCTGCATTTAATATTATAACATTTGTCAATCACACATGCTTTTTATAGACCTAGCTATCAGCTCTTATGATTGAATGTGACTACACCATGTGTCAACCTTATGTGCAATCTAAATTAATTAACTTTTTTACTTTGATCTATACCATTGCTCTTAATCCACATGGTTGAATGTGCTCCACTGGATCTACTTTTACTTGATCAAATGCACTTCATTGATTTCCTTTGGATCTCACCATGATCAAGATACATGTCATAAATTCATTCATCCTTAGGATTCCCTAAAATTTTTATCCAAATCTTATCATTGATCTTCCTTTGCATAATTGAATGCATGACATAGATCTACATTTGACTTATTAACTTGGTTGATCAGTCATATGTCATTGATATGTGATCTCAACCTCTAATATTTTAACACTTGGCATCACTGCATTCACTCTCAATATCCTTTAAATATTTTTGACTTCAAATTACTACTTCTTGTGGCTTTAACTTAATGTCCCTAAGCACATCTCACACTACCAGATTATTTTTGAAAGCTTGTATCTTGAGATAGAAAATACATTAAAATACCAATTTTGTAAGGACTACCTTAGCACAAAATAAAAAATCTCCATGTGATCCTTTGGATTTTATAGGCCTCTTAAGTACATTTGTTAAATGCATAACCAAACAGACATGTTCATTCTTACATGAAATGGCATGATAGTATGGTTCCTTACAATCACAAAATTCACACTTTAAACTTGCTTGAAGTGTTTTCAAAATCTTTTCAAGTGAAAAGTGATAGGATCATTTTTCAACCAAGACTCTACTTATCTTCTTACTCCTCCTTTAAGAAAAAATTATATGTGGGACAAATTTGGCCAACATTCATGGTGACTCGACAAGGAAGCATGCATGTTATGCTTGAGAACCCAAATTAGTTGCCTTGTATAATCCATTGGGCATATGGAGTTACAAGTCTTCCTTGCCCACTGATGTGAAAATTATACAAGGCTACCCCTTTTTGAAAACCTTCTCTTGGAGAAACAAAGATAGAAAGGAAACAAAATAAACAATGTGCCCAAGATACTTATGGAACAAAATATACAACTAAAAGAAATGTGCACAAGGCAATTAGAAGAAAACATAAAAACTACACTAATATATACAAGTTTGTAACTTAAAAGTATTTTCCTCCTAGATCAAATGGGAAATAATTAGCATTATTCACTTATAATGGACCAAGATGGAAAACACCTTGCTTTTCAGAGCTCATACTAGGTGAACCAGGCTTCTTGATCACCAATTCTTTTGACATACTCTGATCACCAATCCTTTTGACATGCTCTCCAATATATGAAAATGGATAAACATGTCTCTAATGTATACATATTGATCCATTTCTTCAAGGCTTGCTTCATAGTAGACTATAAGATCACCTACAACCTTCTCACCTGATTGATCTTTTGAACATGAAGGTTGACTATCCAGACTTAGGCAAATAAGTTCTAATTCATCCCAAAAGGTAGCTTCCTCTTAGTCATCTAGGAAAAATCCAACCTTAACACCATTCTTTTCTTTCTCATCTTGAAAGGATCTATATGAAGGCTCATCAACCCATCTAAGGTTAAAAATGTCATATTTTTGTGGTTCTATATCTGAACATTCTCCTTCATTCTTGAAGACATTAGTA